>JARFJB010001805.1:17500-255000 GCA_036346205.1 Vesta saturnalis | reverse complement strand
CACTACGGTAGCTCAGGAGATTCTTGTTGTTTTGGTCACACTCACCGAACCCCAAGACGGCTTACGTACATGTATTAAGTACAACTCGCAAGTACTGTTTCAATTTTAAGTATTAAAATTATTTCTCTTGTAAATGCAAAAAACTCTGAATTTGTAATTGTTTATGAAATCGTACTAGACAATTATGTTTGTACATTATGTATACTATGGCTTGTAGGTAGTCGTGTATTACGTTATTGGAATGGTAATGACTCAAATAAGACACATATGGGAACACATGGCCAAATATAATATAATAATTTATTAAACCTTCTAAATACCTTACATTGTTACTCATATATGTGATATGCTAATTTGTAATATCTTAAAGTTTAGTCATATTATACCTTCGTTAAAATGCAGTGATACAAATCATTAACACCATTATACGAACACTTGCATATTTTACCTAATTTTGTTCTTTTTGTAAACTTAAGCTTGTGACACAACTGCGTTTAGAGTTATTTTTATTACGTGCAAATAATATTGATTAAATTAGGGTAAATTATACCAATGGCTCTAAGCTAATAATTATTTTTTCTGTATTTTTGTGATTATTTTTTATTCTTGAAGATAAAAAGCAATAATGGACAGATTTTATCCAGCGTGAAATTACCACGTAACTGCGCTGTCCATCAGGAACAAAATTTTTCACGCATTTTTTAAACTTACATATCTCAAATATTTATAGAATACATTAACTTTTATGATAAGGCAAAGATCATTTCATCTCGCTATAATTGCTAAGATTTTTCAACGTTGTGATAATTTAAAGCTCGTTATCAACGACAGACTATAATGAAAAACGCAAAAGCAACTACTTAAAGAGATCGAAATACTGACCACCGTCATCCCAGTTAGCATAAGAAGTATACCCAAGTACATTACTGTATTACAAAATTTTACTCTAGATTATACTGAAACTCTTACTAAACACTATATAACGTTTTTACGAGTGAGCGATCAAAATTTCTGAAAATTTACTGTATGTGTGTTGCTGACCTTTATTTCTTTTTATAAAAATATTCCAATTATCTACAAATAAATTTACTGTACGAAAATTTATTTAATAAGTTTACTGTATGCTTCCACGTGATTATATACGCTCGCTATAAGTTATCGCATTATTGTTTGACGCTTACTCAATATAAAGACCGGCAGCCAAATACAGTAAGTAACATAGACGTACCATTTCCACATTTAATTAATGTTTCACTTAATAATAATCCGGCCAAATATTTTTATTACATGTTCAAATATCATTAATAACAACATTATAGGGTACATTAAAAAATTGCCGGAGACCGATGGCGAACTTTGCTGAGGCGTGGAGGCATATTTTACATAGATAGTTCTACCTAAGAAATACACACATTTGCAATATGTATAACTCTTTTTTAACTCTTCATTTCTGTGAGATATCGTTTCCCATAACCAACGTGGGTTTAATATCATTTTAGAACAACCTTTAGTAAGAGACAATTATAGTAAATATTCACACCAATCCAAATTTATCAACAATAAAATAATCTTGTGTATCGGTCTCCGGCGACTGATGTCGCACCATAGAGAAAGCAGCTTATCAGACGCACGAGATGGATAAAGTATCGTGGCAAAAACAGCACTCACCGTATTAAAAAATAAAAATACACTGTACAAATACTCTCTGACACGATTCAAAAGGCACGTTACACATACGATACGGTACAAAATAGTACGGAATAAGTGTAATAATCCAAAGTATTTTCACAAGTAATACAAGTAATAGTGTAATAAAGTTTATTTTCACAGCTATTGTAACCAACCAAGAAATTGCAACTTGAGAATGTTTCACTTTTCTTTGAACAAACTTTAATTATATGCTATACAAGATAGCATGTCACTTTTAATACAGAATCTATC
Source organism: Vesta saturnalis (assembly GCA_036346205.1). Classification (NCBI taxonomy): domain Eukaryota; kingdom Metazoa; phylum Arthropoda; class Insecta; order Coleoptera; family Lampyridae; genus Vesta; species Vesta saturnalis. The sequence goes on along the minus strand of JARFJB010001805.1, from coordinate 253,059 downwards.
ATAGAAATATGCTGGAAATATAAGATTCGGATCTACCTTATATCAGATTTTTTTGTGACATATAAATGATATCTACTTTGTCATTGGAAGGCCAGTGCGTAATTCACAAATAACTCTACCAGATAAATCTCTTTCGACTCTCTAGAGCGTCTCTATTTTACACCGAACATTAAAAAACAGCTACTGAAAAGAACTCATGAATACATTTATTTTTAAAACTCGCCTTCTTTAGTCGGCAAGATTTTAAATAATAACTTTAGAATATTTGAAAAATTCAGGTTTTGATATGGAAATCAGATTAATTATGTAAAAATGATTATGTATGAATTGGGTTTTAGATATTTTATTCAACACTCTCACGTATTATATTATTGTTTAAAACTACCGTACCAGAGAAATCTAATATAAGAATTGATTATAGGGGTAGCATCTGTGAGCTCTACCTATTCACTTTTTTCACTCCAAACTTAAATTTCTTATTTGCCTTGCAAATTGGCGATCTTTGGAACCGGGTATTGTGTGTTACAGCATATTGCATAAGTTAGAGATAATTGTTTAAAGAATCAATTTTCTTTATACAATTTAGATTTTCGTCAGTTACATCTTTTGTTTTACTGTTTTCTGCATCCTTAATTAAAAACTTGAAAAAATCGAATTAAATACGTTCTCAGCTTACACACCAAAGTATAACCAATTTTACATTTCTTTTCGTTCCATTTAACTTATTTATAGCTTAAAAGCTACATTTATATTAAAATACGTTATCTGCCTGGAAGCACTTTGGAAGTGTGCTGGATTACAATTAACTTTTGAAGAAAACGTTTTACTTTACATTGAAAATTTGAATTGCCTCTTCTTTCGATTTCCTTTGATCAAGCCGGTACCTACTTTACTTGTAGTGTTTTTCTTTGTATGGATGAAAACTATTATAGAATCTTACACCTTGAGCCGCAATAAACGTATGATTTGTTCACAAGACTTTCACATTTTTTCATTCAGTTAATAATAATACAATTACCTGGGAACCTCTAAATTAGTTAATGATTAAAAAAAAATATAAAATATAAATGACTAATCCAACCTTTGAAACGACGAGCATAAATTGATTTTCTTCAACAGCACTTCAAAAGCCTTTGATATACTTTGAAACGATAATTAATAAAATAAAACTGATGTTCTGGTTTGTTTCTCATTGTATCTTATCTTAAGATAAATACAAACACTCAATTATAGTTTTTATGTAAGTAACGCTAAAAGAGATAATCCAATGTAACGTGCAGACAATTTATCTCGATTAACATATTTCTGTTTAAAAACATTATCCTCTGTTCACTTTATATGTAACACAAGGTGATGCGGTGTAATCCGTCTAAATTTTTCACAGATAAAGTACAGGCTTGGACACAACGTTTACTTTGAAAGTGTTAGCTTGCATTACTTATGCCAACACATCATTTATATATGTCTGAGTGTGTGTGTGTGTGTGTGTGTGTGCGTGTGCGTGTGCGTGTGCGTGTGCGTGTGCGTGTGCGTGTGCGTGTGCGTGTGCGTGTGCGTGTGCGTGTGCGTGTGCGTGTGCGTGTGCGTGTGCGTGTGCGTGTGCGTGTGCGTGTGCGTGTGCGTGTGCGTGTGCGTGTGCGTGTGCGTGTGCGTGTGCGTGTGCGTGTGCGTGTGCGTGTGCGTGTGCGTGTGCGTGTGCGTGTGCGTGTGCGTGTGCGTGTGCGTGTGCGTGTGTGTGTGTGTGTGTGTGTGTGTGTGTGGTTGTGTGAGAGTGGGTGTGTGTTGGCCCCTTGTAAGTGCCGTCTAGTACTCAAGCAAAAGGAGCACAGTGAGTGAGCTGTATTGGATTAAAACAAAACAGTGTGAGACCTTAGATTTTAATTTTTAAATATTCTCTAACGTCGAAGTTGGATATCAAGACCTATTGATTTTGCACGATTTATTGAGGTAAATGCATTATTTTTTTAATAGGGGAATTGATGTTCATCCGCTAATGTATTACATAGATATCAGTTAGATATTAAGAAAATCACCGTTGGTGGAACAGGTGTAATTAGTTATGATTAATATATTAATATTACATTATTATATTTTAATTTTAATATACGCATTAGTTAACTAGTTAACATAATTACTTCAGAGTGGTCAACTTAGGTGTAGTTAAAGGATATTCCCAGCTACAGTATTTGTTGTTTCTGGTTACGAAGGTAATTGTAAATAATGGTTTATTATTAAATCTTGAATTTACTCATTCTTAGATATTGGACAACTCGAGAAACCATTAAGACGGGTTGTTAGCTAACTTTACTTGTATTTAATTGTTTTACAGTTTATTGACTATTCGGACAAACCTAGTTCAATTATTCATTGACCAGTTTACGAAATTTAAAGGTTCTACGTATTCATTAAATTAAATTGAGTTTTCAGATTCAGAGCTGAGAAGTATACTGTAATTACTTGCTTTAAAGTTTGCTTACTACGCGTTGTAGGTTACGTGAGTCTATATATCGTCACTAGTTCGACAGTAACGAAATACGGAGCAGCATTCAACATGGCATTTATGGCTAACCATTGACGAATTATGACCAAGTAGGTAATCGGACGTTGTTAAATTACGCTCCAAGTGCAAGGTGCGCACGACAAGAAATTTTCAAGTCTTTGCAAAACAAGTAGTAGTCCTACCAGACCACCTATCTTACTTGAAAAACCAAAATTTACTACAATTAAATGGTACTTTTAAGGTATAACTAAACACATTCTGTACACTAGATCTCAATGAGATTACTATCAAGACTGTCACTTCCACGAAAGTAAGGGTGTTAAACTGACATTCTGCAAGGTCACAGTCGCTTAAAAGCTACAATATGTACCCTGCATATTATTTCATTTGTGAATCCAACAGAAACCAAAATATAAGACACGTATCATATCTTAACCTATTTTTGTCAGTTTTTGAAAAAGTCGATAACTAAAGATATAATGATTATTATTGTGAAATATTCATATTCTCCAAGAAAATACCCATTTTGTTTCATATTATGTTTTTAAAAATTGTGGCTAACAATAAACCATGAGAAGAATAATAATATTTCATAATTAGAATCTAACTTTTGCTTAACAACGCAAATAACAGTTAATACAACAAAAAAATGTGATATTTTTGATATTTTAGAAATAAATTTGAAAAACGTGAGTTTGGAGCTATTCACTATTTTTTATATAACACGTATATTGTGTGGTCAATGCCCATATGCAACTATTAAAGTTGGATGAATTGGGCTCAAACGTATAAAAATGTTGCCTATGAACGTGTATTTCATACTATTAATCACGACGGATGTGATCACAACACGTTTGCGATTGACAACGTCGAGCGAAATTTTATGTCGTTTTGAAGCAGGTTCCTCAACACTTTTAGATCGGTTTCTTACTATGGACGAAAAGTGGATTTATCACTATCACACAGAGTGGAACCATTCTAGTTCTGCACACCAAAAAAACTCTGTGTTTAAAAATCGGCTAGTAAGGTTCTTTCTTCAGTTTTGTAGTGCTAAGATGGGATTACTCTGATAGATTATTTACAATAGGATAGAGCTATTCCTGAAACATTATACTGGCCTGCTAAATGAACTACGCAACAAAATATCTTAATAGGGCCTCATCTGCCTATCCACCGATTTGGAAGGGTTTCATTTAAATATTGTCGAACTACTCAGACTACATAAGAAGTAAGAGATCATTCAGAAGAAATTCTCGGTATCTCACCCCATTCGAAACAACATCAAACAAGAACGGACCGATTACTTGGTCTCGAAGAATTCCACCCCAGACATTCAATGACCATCTGCTTTGACGATGAATTGAGTGCGTCCAATGAGGGTTTGCAGTCGCATAGCAATGAACGTTGTGTCGGTTGACAGACCCATTACTCTTAAATGTTGCTTCATCACTAAACAAGATTGTTTGCATAAAGTTCCAGTCCTTATTAATCAAATTGTTCATGGTTTTGACAAAAATTTACTCGATTTTGAAAATCATCTCTAAACATTTCTTGATGTTGTAATGTGCTAAATTTTTCGGCATTAAAAACATTTCATAAGGTGAGAACTCCTTAGCTTATGTTATTTTTATTGGCACGAAAGTACCTAGTTACGCCATCTATCATCGACTGGCGGAATCCTGAAAGACAGCTTATTACGTTAGTTTAATTGGAAACATAGATGTCGATATTAACAATTTTTTGTTTTAAAAAGCGATAACGTTTTTTTGTTCTTTTCGGTCGATCGCCATTTTGACAACGCCATGAAAATTTTTAAGCTATTATAAAATTGCTAAAATCGAAGGTGTTCGGATGTAATTAGAAGAGTATTTTGCAACAAAACACATTTTGGATTTTTCTGAACAATTTCTGTGAGAAATTTTGTTGCTCGCAATTACTTGCGGATGTAAAATAATTTTCCGTTGGTAAGCTATCTTCTTTAAATCTCCTTACTTGCTAGTAATACCTGATTTCTTTTGTTAGCGGTCGAAGACAGACCAATAACCAATTTCGAATTCTTACGATCTACTAGCAGAAGGCATTAGTACCATTTCATTGTGCCCGCACAAGACCTTAGGGGTAAACGATGTTAATCTCACCTGATGTAATGTTTACATAGCTTTTTCTTTTAGATCGAACGAACTAACGAACGCCCAAACAGATGAACAAACGAACTGGTAATATACCGAGACCTAAAATTTATATCCATTCTGTGGAAAGTTCACCTATACTTTCATGCCGACTGAAATCGTCTATCTACATCTTACTGCCGCCTCAACACTGGTAAGATTCTCTACCGGATAAAAGGTCAGAACGTTTATTATTTTTCGCATGCACTACCTAATTTACCTTTTTAACCTGTACCTTAATTGACTTCTATCACATGTCCTGGTAGATGTTAAAATTCCTTCTATTATTTACTTACTTACTTAACCTTCACGCCATTCCCTTGCGGGGTAGACAAAACAATCCCTGCCTCTTATTTATTTTTCATTCACAATCTTTCTCCATGCTTTCCTATCTCCGCATACCTCCCTAGCTTCAGCAAGATTCATACATAGTCTCTGACATGCCCTTTTGTTTTTAAAACTCCTTATCTTTCTTTCCTTTATCATATATTCTACTACATTCAGCCAAGTTTTACGCGGCCTACCAGGCCCGGCCTTTCCCCTAACCTCACCCACATATATTTGTTTCGTTAATCTTGCGTTGTTCATTCTCTCAATGTGACCAAACCAACGTAATGTACAACTTTTATATCTATCCATCATCGTCTTTTCCTCGCCACACTCCCTCATTATGCATTCATTTTTTATCTTGTCCCTTCTCGTTTTACCACATGCGCTCCTCTGAAATCTCATACCCACGGAATTTATTTTTCTTTCGTGCTTTTTTTTGACATACCCATGTCTCACTTCCATACAGTACTGACGGGACGAATACGCCATTATAGCTTGCTCGTTTCGCAGCTAGGCTCATGCTTTCATTTCTCATTATCGTCCACATACTTCCTCCAATCACTTTCCTTCCAGCATTGACCCTTCGTCCAATCTCGCTCTCAATTGTACCATCTGCAGTAAACATTCTACCGAGATATACTAGCTCGTCCACTTGCTCCACAATTTCATCTTGCAGAGTAAATACTCTACTCTCCTTTCCACCTTCCCGATTGAACACCACAATCTTAGTTTTGTTCACGTTTACCTTTAGGTCCATGCTCTCACAGACTGTATCAAACTTCCTCAGAGCGGTTTGCAGCTCATCCGCACTATCACTTAATAAGACTGTGTCATCTGCATACACCAGGAGCCGTACATTTACGTTACCAACCATTACACCATTTGTATCGTTACATGCTTGTCTAAGACATTTATCCATGTATACATTGAACAACCACGGTGACATCACACAGCCTTGTCTCACTCCTTGCTCACTATTAAAGTATTCACCCACGCCTCCTCTCACTCTAACACATGCCCGACTACCGTTGTATACTACCCTTATTCCATTTATTAGACCTTTATTTACGCCATATTCATTTAATATTTCCCACAGCTTCTCTCTATTCACTCTGTCATATGCTTTCTCCAGATCTACAAACGCACAGTACAACTTCTTTTTTACCTTTAAACACTTTTCGATCACCTGCTGGAGAGCAACCATCTGATCGACACATCCTCTCCCTGGAATGAAGCCACCTTGCATATCCCACATCTTAGATTGTGTAGTTTCTCGTACTCTATCAATCAGTATTCTTCCAAATACTTTACCAGGTACGCTGAGCAAGCTTATTCCTCTGTAGTTCTTACAATCACTCTTGTTCCCCTTACCCTTATACAATGGTACAATGATCGCGCTCTTCCAATCACTCGGCACTTTTCCACACATAAGGCATACATTGAATAATACACGCAATCTTCGTATAAGCTTTGCACCACCATACTTGAGCATTTCACCAGTGATTTCATCTACGCCTGCTCCGTTGCCGTTTTTCAACCTTCCTACCGTTTTCTCTATCTCATTTATTCCAACATCCTTCTCAGTTTCATTCATCATTTCTTCTATATTCTCCTTATTTAACCCTTCAGTCTTACTTTCCTCACTACTATACAGCTTTCCGAAATATTCTTGCCAGCATTTCCTCACTTCACAATCGTCCCATACTATTTTGTTTCTATCATGCATCACTCCTGCACCGTTCTGTTTTGGGCCACGTTTTGTATTTTTCACCCATTTCCAGAAGAGTTTTTTGTTTCCCTCAAAATCATTCTGCATTTTATCTCCTTCCACAGCCATCACTTCCCCTTTACTTATTCTCACTGCTTCCTTCGCTTCTTTGTTTCTTAATCTGTACACCTCACACAATCGTTTCTTCTCAGTCTCATTTTTTGAAGCAATCATTGCCATGTACGCATCTTTTTTCTTGCTTACTGCACTTTTACCGACTGATTCCACCAAGCACATTTTTTCTGTCTACCTACTCACTCTTCCACATATTCGTATGGCACAATTGTCAACAGAGTTTTTCAAGCTTATCCATGCACTTTCAACATCAATGTATTTTATTTGTTCGTTCAACACTGTTTCATTCATGTTCAACTCTTTATTCGCAGCATCTGCGTATTTCATTCTCGCACCATTATCCATTAGTTTGTCAACGCTAATTCTGGACGTTCGCACTACGTTTGCTTTCCTTCTCCACACCCACTATTGCCCTAAACACACTCTCGATACAACCAAAAAGTGGTCCGATCCACACACCGCTCCGCGCATTACTTTTGTGGCTTTCACCAGGTTTCTAAGCCGTTCATCATACACTATCAAGTGTATCATACTTTTAGATTCACCTCTTTGCCATGTATACATATGCACATTTTTATGTTTAAACCACGCACTGGATACAAACAGACTTCTCTCTACACAGATGTTCAGCAGGTGTTCACCGTTCTCATTGATTCTTTGGTCCTCCGAACTGGCCTAGAACGCGTTCACTATGTTCTCTCTGTACACCCACCCATTCGTTCATATCCCCCAATATAATCACTCTTTCGTTTGGCTTACATATGTTCAACACGTTCTCTACTTCATTCCAGAAGTTCTCACGCTCCTGGCCTCTTTCTCCATTTACCGGTGCATAGCATGCAATAAGAAAAATTCTTCGAAACTCCACTTTCATTCTAACCCATATTACCCGGGGAAATACCAATTCGTACTGTTTAACACATCTTTTCGCTCTTTCACTTATGATCACCCCAACTCCTTTTACGCCATGTACTTCCGTCTCAACTCCTGACCATAGTGCCAGGCTGCCATCCTCCTTCTCTATTATTTCAAATTTGTAAATTCAAATATAACTACACATCTAAACTTGGTTTCCATTTTATTCATATGCGCAGAAACCGTTTCCATTATAAAGCGTTATATGTACGCATAAGTAAAATTCTTCAGGGTTTTAATTTGCACGCGGTTAATTATTATTTGTTACATGTACGAACAAGTAAATTCGTTCTTCGGGGTTTAATTTGCACATGGTTAACTATGAGTTTGGTTAACTACTGTGGACCATTAAAATTTTTGTTATATGTACTGAAATTTACGATTTAGCTGTCTCAATTTAGGGTCATTATTTGCGAATTGGTGGAACAAATAAGTGATAGTTCCATCTGTTATATATATATATATATATATATATATATATATATATATATATATATATATATATATATATATATATAGATAGATAGATAGATAGATAGATAGATAGATATGCCTTACTGTATTTTATTTTGCGTTGTGTTCGGAGAACGTTCCTTTGTCAGGAATTTTCTTTTGCTTTGCTCTAGTGATTGGCACACCTTAATGTAGGTACTAAAATTTAAGGAAAGAGCCGTCTTACTTGCGAGCGTTGGAGAAAAGTATATTTTGTGGGTCAATTTTGGGGTTTAGTAAAAATTTACTGTACTATTGGCGTGAAATCAAAGATTTCAGTTCACCGTTTATTAACCGCCTGTAATCTTATTATCGAAATTACAGTTTTGCGTTACTCTGGATTATTTCTTATTTCTCATCCCTTTTTCCTTTCCCTTCCTGTCTTTCCGAACGATAGCGATGGACGCTATCTAGGAGTCGGGATAGTGCCTACTTCTACTATAGAAGAGCGGCTTCTGGTGCCTATAATACCATCCAACTTTTCTCAATACCGCGCGAAAACCGTTCTGGGCTAGACGGTTTTCTGAAATATCTTACGGGAGTAGAGCACCCTTTGCCTTTTCCTCCACTTCCCATTTAAACACGTGACAATGTAGCTCAAGGTAGTTGGGATGATACTTGTATTTTAACGTAATTCGACTAGTACTGGTTTGCGATATGTTAGTTTCTGCCTCAATTTATCTGCAACTCAAAGTTGGTTTTTCTTTTTACATTAACTTCTTTTTTCTTGTACATAACGCACCTTGTAGCTTCAAGTCTTTGCTTCAATTTTTCAAATGCAACACTTTGCGGCATGTTTGAATCTGGGTATTTTTGATTGTAGATTTTTTGAGCCAATAAAATATTACGATCCGCTTAACTGAGACTATATACCACCTTAATTAGTTCTTGATAAGTAAAATTCATCTTGAGACTTAAAATAAAATTGACAGATTGTAACACTGACAGAAGCCCACTCGATTTTTATTGTATTGAGCAGAAAAGTTTCTCGAAATTTAATTATTTTAGGATAGCAACCTGCGTTTTTCTATTGCACTGTACAAACCTTATATTGATGGAAAACTTGTCAAAAAAATTTTTGACCAGTACAATAATAAATAGGGGATACCATTTGAAAAAATTGAGTTTTTGATATTTCTAATTTGTCGTGTTTAAAAAATCGCAGTAAGCACATCCGTCTGAGCAGGCTGTTGAGTAAGCGCTTAAAAGATAAGGCAAATATTCAGGAATCAAACTGTGTTAAAGCTTTGAAAAAAAGCGCGACAAATCAAAATTAATGACAGATAAGGAAAAACGACCTTTATAAAAGTGATTCATAATTTAGCATAGAATCCAGAAATAAAATCAAACTGGGCAGATTCCATTTAAAAAAACATAATTTTAGTGTTCTTTTAATGTTGGAACACCCTGTGTATAAAGTGCAATATTTTTAAAATGTGCGGTAGAAACGCAGCTATAATTCAAAAAACGGAAAAGTCAATATCTGTAATATCTGTAAAATAAAAAAGTATGAAGCTTTTTCGGAATGTTGGGACATCCTGTATATGTACGCCTTTGGATTACTGATGATTTTTGTGCTAAAGATATCTTAAAAAACTAATTCCACTTTAAAGCTACAAAGTAGTTTCTAGGAAAGCATGAGATGTATGTACCTTATCATAAATCCTTATATCTCACCATTGATCATTATAGAAAATACAATACTGACGTAAGCAGTAAAATGGGCCAACGTTATCAAATGAGTGCTTAATATGTAATGTAGGATGCATAAAACTAGAATTCTATCATTCGTAGTTAGAAATGTACAACTACTAAACGTTATTGATATTAGTAACAATTGTTAATAATCGCAATACGGCGGAATAAATTAGATTTAATCTTCTCAAGAGGCTAACTAAAGTATGTTGTTTTAATTTTCGTTGATAGTGTGTATCTTACTTGTAAGTGATAACAGGGCATATGCAAAGGTTTGTTCAGAAGTGTGATAGTCAATACCCCATTAACTAACATAAAGGCAACGTAGTTCTTAAAAACTGTTTATTTCAATTGTTGCTGCTCAATTTTATTAATAAAAAGACTTGTACAAGTTGATATTACAAAACGTATGGAGGGTTTTAGGGTTAATTCTTTATGGTAATAATAGGTAATCTTAAAGAGGATTCCATTGTTCATCAGTTAAATATTAAAAATTATGTTGAACCATTGATTCCAAAGTTGCCTAAAGTTTTCTTCACGAGTTTAAACTTGGCTGTTGTACGACGCATGTAACTCCAAATGTCACTTAGGCTCACGTCAAAGGTTACTCAGGAAAGAATGTTCATATCTCAACAGTTTGTCCGTAAGCTTAGCTAAATGGTAAAGTGAACGACTTAGATACATAAGTACCTCTCGATTTAAACAAAAATAAAGACAACATCCTGTAGGAATGCCGTATTCCTCAATTTTTTGACATTTCTTGACCGAATGATGTAAAGTCAAGATTGCGTCAAAAAAACTGCCATCACTATTTGGTGATCTTCGGAGTCACCGTGTGTTAGATATTGCTAGATAGTAATCCAGGTGGAAGTACAATTACGGTTGTACATTTCCAGACCGTTAGTTAGTAAATTTTTTTTCAGATGCGGAAAAGTTGATTTTACAGTTAGGATTGCCCAAAATGTTCAATTCAGGGTAACGGTGAAAGGAGCTAGTAGTTATCCGAGTATTATCTTCCAAATATATGTTCAGCAGGTAGATTATTATAATATTGTACGCGCTAGTTTAAAGGATATCTTTTAAGAAAGCAGTTTAAACTTACGTATTCGACTCAAGTGAAACTGATTAGTGACCTCTATGTAATGAGTATTGACATTTTTATTATTATCAAGAGTTTTACTCGTATGATTATTAACAATACGCATTGGGCAAAATTAATTCAGGAATTAAGTGTAACAACAAGCAGTTAGCCAATTGTGTAGTGCCAAATGGTCAAACAGCTAGAGGAATTGGATTGACTTCCATAGGTAATGAAATTAAAGGTAATTAGTGGTGTTGCACGCTTTGATTGCACCGGACATTCTTAATAATTTGATCCTTTGAGTAGATTTTGGGGAAGAAATCGAATGTAGTGCCAGACTTCCGTAACGGAGAGCGGCGTTTAGAAAAATTAGGTTTTAGAAAATGGGTTCCCTTTATAATTCAAGATTACATTTTTATATCTTCCAGATGAAATGGTGAATTAATTTTTAATTTTTATTAACCCGGATGGTCAATGTATCAAAGCATATGAAAGATTTATTATTATTATTGCACACGCAGTAAAGCAAGTACTAGATTTATTAAACATGAAAAACGTCATATAAACACGCAGTAAATTTTATTCAACGATACCAAACATGGCTCACTAATTCAAGATCAACTTCTTAGAAAGGTAATGGCATACTGGATTGCAAAAGGTCATAATGGATAATACAATAGCAACTCAATACCGCCCACGTGGCTGACCTAGCATTTGACCCCATTAACGTGGCCCCTTAACGATAAATAGTATTCTAATAAGGGGGCTCTAATGCTAACTTGTAAGACAGGTATAGGAACTTGTGTCAGGGTCTGCGACGTCCTGTCGTGCCCGCCAAATTTGAACCAGTTTGTGTCGCCATCTAGTGGTATACTTCTAGGACTAATGAACGTTTGCTGTAACATAGGTGGCTCCACCTAGCGGTATATTTTTGCGCGAAATTTGAATTTGTTTGTAGTACCATCTAGTTGAATATGGACTAACGAATATTCTGTGTAATAAATGTGGCTCCGCCATTATGGATCTCTCCGGGAGAGAGGAGAGGGAGAGGGAGAGGGAGAGGAGGAGAGAGAGGAGGGAGAGGAGAGGAGAGGGAGAGGGAGGAGGGAGAGGGAGAGGGAGAGGAGAGGGAGAGGAGAGAGGAGAGGAGAGGGAGAGGAGAGGAGAGGGAGAGGAGAGAGGGAGAGGGAGAGGAGAGGGAGGGAGAGGAGAGGGAGAGGAGAGGAGAGAGGAGAGAGAGGGAGAGGAGAGGGAGAGGAGAGGGAGAGGGAGAGGAGAGGAGAGGAGGGAGAGGGAGGAGGAGGAGGGAGAGGAGAGGGAGAGGGAGAGGGAGGGAGAGGGAGGGAGAGGAGAGAGGAGAGGGAGAGGAGAGGGAGAGGAGGGAGAGGGAGAGGAGAGGAGAGGAGGGAGAGGAGAGGAGAGGGAGAGGGAGAGGAGAGGGAGGAGGGATATATACCATATAGTTTCATTCCATGTGAAGATAAAACTATATAAAGGCATAATAATGCCAATAGCACTGTATGCTTTTTCATAGTGTACATGTTTTTGTATGGGGATGTAGAAATCGATAACACACCGTGGTTATACGGGTCAATGGTGTAAAACTGGAGTTAATTAGTTGGTTAAGTAAGACACGGATCATACATTTAGCATACATTTGGTTAGAATACGCTTATGCTTATACTTATGCTATACGTGCTGAATAACGTTCTCGCGTTGGGATATGAGACGGGTGAGTTCTTAGAAGTTCGGTTTCGCATAGTCTATAAAACGGGGGTAATTTTATATAATTTTTAGGGAATTTAACAGGCTGTTACTCTTCAAGTTTGCAACGGCAAATCTCTGGAAATTTCGATGGAGCAGAATTCGATCTATATCTATCAAGAAGTTAAGGGATGTAAGGATATAGCGCGCTTTCCAGTTTGATTATGGTGATAATTTACAAACCGCGGTGTAACTATTATGAGTATCGTAAAGTGTTGGCTAATGGAAGCAAGGGGCAGCGCGAACAAGACTGAACAATAAGTATAACCGCAGTTATATGATACATTAAGTATTAATTGAAATTTTTCCATGATTTAGTCCAATTAATTAAAATTACCTAACGTGGTAAAGAACAGTTGAAGTGTTAAATTTAAAGTGGAGTTGGCGATCACTTAGGAAAGCCTGAAGATGTCCTGGGGATGAACCACCAATTGCATCACATATTCTAACGGTTACATCCATCTTTTGTCTAATCCTTTTATGCGATATGAAAATTTGTCTCGTTCACTATATTTACTAGACTTTTTGAAGGGAAGGTATTTCAGGGACCAAGACACTGAAAAAGTGAATTCCGAGAATGCGTATGCTCCAGAACCCCGAGTTGTGATGTAACTTTAAAATCACGCTTCCAATCACTTCAAATTGTAATGAGATTTTATATGATATAGCCACAAAATTGCTTATAAATTGTAAATTAAACTTGAGATTTTGAATAATTTAAGATTTTTGCAATTTAATAAACTGAATATTCAGTAACGTGTCCAGGATAGTATAATCTCAACGGATTGATAGTAATAGCAATGAATTATGTAAATTATGCGTCATTTTTATTACCAATACTTAAATTGAAATGATGGTTGGACTTTAGTCAGTTTGAGCTCTGTGTATTTATCCAAAATAATTAATTATTATGTATCTAGCAATAAAAAGTAAGACACGTGCAACTATTCAGTGATCAAAATTAAAATAATTTGAATGTCCCTCATATATTTCAAAATTCAAAATATTATTGTGTAATTAATAGTTCAATGTTTAATGATAGTCAAGAAAATTAAAGGCTATTGAATTCGTACTACTATCCAGATGATTTGGTGTTTTTAATAATAATAAATAATAAACTGAATACTAATGTTTTAAAAATCGTTTAATCCAAGTGTTATGAAAAATTTTAGTCTGAATTTAATTAAAATCCAATTATGAATTGTGACAATCTATTATTAAACATACCAAACACTACAGTAACCAATATTTAGAAGCTTCAAAGTGGATTTATTGATAGGTACATTCAAACCAAAACCCAAATAAACATGTTTACAAATGGTAGATAAACGTTGTTTGATTCTTGTAATTAACAAAATTGAATTAATTAAAGGAATGGCAGCACCTTTAGTTAATAAACAAGGATACTACACTATCTTGGAGTAATACATATATGAGATTACGAAAAATTATGTAATTTAAATTACGTTAATTTATCAAATGTTAATACAAGGCAAAACAAGGGAACATCTAGTTCTTCTTTTTTAATATCAAAAAAATTTGAGAACGCAACAGTGGATCCTAAGTACGGAAAATGTTTCTTACTTTTGTGGTTTTCTTATCTTGAAAATTGGTAATCCATGAATATTTAATTTGTACCTCTTCCACTTGATTACTTATAAATAAATAGCTTCTCTTTCACTTAGACCCAAAACACTTTACTATTCTATCACTAAACGCTTAAACTGTACATATTATGCAATACAATTTGTACAATATTTCTCAATGATACTAATTGCACGATACTTCACAATGAAGTTTGGGAAATAAGCAATTTGGTATAATAATTATTTGCTTTTGTTCCAAATTTTTGAGTTATTGTACATAATGCGAATATAACTTTAATTGTTAATTATCACTCCGCCCTACTGGCGTAAAATTTGTGCTCAAGTTCACTACAATACTTAGTTCTCAATGTCCAAATATACCACCATTGACGGTTCAACAAATAATGAATATCAGGGTCATTGAGCTCGCTTTTAAACATTTAGATGTGACATTTACTGACTAATTGAATAACTTAGTAACACATCACCGCTATTTTTTGTAAATTTCGTTCAACTTCGGAAATTGGGGATGTAAATTTTGAAACCTTTAGTGGAAAAGTGGAAAATAAATCAACGCGATCTGATATTATTCGCATAAACAGGAAAACAAACTTGTTCATTTAGTAACAGACACCACTTTACCTGTAGAGTTACTTCAAAATAGCTTATGTATAAGCTAACTTAAAATCATGTAAAGTTTTACGCTTTCGCAATAAATCTGTTGTGAGCGGTTAATAATTCGATGGCTTATTAAACCTTACGTTAAACGTTAATCTTAATCTTTAATTTTAAAATATGGAAACTTATTAGCTTCTCAAATATGTAACAAAATTACTCACCACGTAATAAAACACATAATTACACGTTATTGCTCTACGTAAATAATCCTCGTAGTTGTGCCTGCACTAATTGAAGGTGCGACATGTTCTCAACATTACCGAAAATGAAAAAATTGAGTTTAAATATTTCGAAACACACTCAAAGGTAAACATCCCAAATTTCACAATAACTTACTTAATATATATTCGTAAAAAGAATAATAATAAATAAAGAAAATACAAAAAATACAACATAATTACACGGATAAGTGTTACACTAACGACCTAATCGTTAGGAAAAGTCATTCAAGTGAGTTTCTGATATCGTTTTAACCCATTACCTACCAAATTTTGTTTCGCATCGATTGTGTTAAAAATTAACTCATTTTAATGTTAAAATGAAAGTACGACATACATTGTCTTAGCATGTGCGTGAAAATAAGATTTTTCAAAAATCCCAATTTGCGGATCACGGCAGATCCAATATAATATTACAGAAATACGGAAAAAGAATATATTTTTTGTTAAAATAATATGCAGAAGGTATTGTAGGTACATTTGCAGTTTCTTGACGTCCTTTTAAATAATATATAGATAAACAAAGCAGTGTAGATCACCAAACGCCTTGTGAATAATTAAGCACATTAAAAAATTATAATAGTAAAAAGTTTATTTTTAATAGTTTTATTGTCCATTTTCCAAAAAAAAACTGAAAAGAATAAATAAATGCACTAGCTACATTATTTTATGTCTGTGCAGTATGTAACGGCCAAATTTACATTCTTGATTTGATATAATTTAAGAGCATTATTTGATTTGCAAACTGTTAAAAATGACTAAACTAGCTGCACCTTGGTTAACTTACACCATTAAATAAATCTAAAATCAATACATTACCTAGATTTAAACGTACCAATAAATTTGCAATTTGGGAATATTACAAATGTTTACTGAATTATGTCACGGCAGCTATTAAAAGAAAGAAATCACTATTCTAAAATCTAAAATTAAACATACCGAGAAATAAAATCGGGAAAAATAAAAAAATCTTAAATATAACAGCCACGTAATTAGAGATTAAAGATATAGCATTCTAACCAAACACTCGCTTCGTTAATTCCTATCGGAATAATATTTTCTCTAATAGTAAGTTAGTTTTTTCGTTCGTGCCTGAAAATGATACATGGACTGTTATCGAAATACGTAGAAATAAGCAGGAGTATAGCTACCGCACTTCAGGGCCACTTTTTGGCGGAAAATTTAAATTTCTAGTTCATGTGTTGGCATTAAATAAAAATTTCAAGGTCATGTGCCGGCGGGAAATTTAAATTTCAAGGTCAGGAAAAAATTTAAAGACAAGGTCATGCCCCTTTTAAATTCGTTAATCTTTTCAAGGCCATAGTCTAATGGGAGTATTATATTACAATTCTTCTAAAAATAGAATCAGTTCGTGGAAACGTGGGAGTCCAAGGTTCATTGACCTCTTTAAGATCCGAGTTCATTGGCCTTTGCAAAGTTATGCCATATTACAGATTCTTAGAAATCTAAAGGTAGAATCAAAGTTCACTCACCTTTCGAAGGTCCAAGATCATTGACCTCGAGGTGTGTTATATTACAAATTCTTAGAAATCTAAAAGGAGAACCAAAGTGATTTGACCTTTTCAAGGTGAAAGTTGATTGACCTCTAAGTATGTCACTACAATCGTTATAAATCTAAAACAGAATAATTTCTTAAGTTAATTGACCTTTTAAAGGTAAAAGTTCATTGACCTCTAGGGATATCATATTACAATTATTCTAAAAATAGAATGAGTTCGTAGAAACAGGGAGAGTGAAAAGTTCAATGACCTCTAGTCTCTTATTACAATTCTTATAAATCTGAAAATAGAATCAATTCGTGGAAACGGGAGTGGGAGAGCATTGAACGTCAAATTCTGGAAATAGCAAAATAAGCATTATTGATTAATGACTGATGTAACTGGCTTTACACATGCTCGGCATTGCTCAGTTCTTAGAAATCTAAAAATAGAACCAGTTCGTGAAAACAAGAAGAATGATGGGTTGTTGTCTATGCTAAAAGTAGGTCAAGGTTATGTGCTTCTTGTATTGGGTAAATCAACTCAAAGCCAAATTCTTCTACCTTTTCAAGGTCAAAGTTCATTGACCTATAGGGATATCATATTACAACTCTTAGAAATGTAAAAATAGAATCAGTTCGTGGAAACGGGAGGGGGACAGACTTGAAGGTCAAATTCTTGGAAAACTAACAAGTCCTAGCAAAATAAGCATTTCTAATCAATGACTCATGTAACTAGCCTGGCGCATGCTCGGTATTGCTCAGATATTCTCGTGGGGTCAACCAATCTATACAAGTTTTTCTAAAAAGTGTGTGTAAAGCTGCTATTATTATTGAATGTACTGCACATTGTTATTGTGTATGTAAAACAGCTTACGTATTTACTATTGAAATATTGTGTAAACCTAATCGAATAACAGCACTTTTACTACATTGGAATCAATTTCACATATGAGCTCCCAAGTTTTGGAGTTAACCAGGAAAGCGATGAAGCTAATTAAACGTAAAGATGAATTAATTCGTCACATTCGTATCTTAATTACTAAAACTTAAAAATCAAGGAATGTTTTTTTAAAACAGGTGAGGGTAATCCACAAAATTTAAGGTGACAACCTATTGAATCTCGGCTCAAAAGTAGAATACTTCCAGGCATTATTGTGAACGGAAATATAAAGATCCACTAACATTTTTAAATAAAGCATATAACATCTTTGCTTATAAAATCAATTCAATGCTTAAAGAGTCCATGTTGCTATAACACACTCCACATATAGACCAACATCGTACTTCACACACGGCTTTCGTGCGTTTGTCTTACAGGCTGTACATGCTCTTTGCTTGCCTTCAAATGTTCGCTCTAAATAGTGACCAACAGGATCTTTTCGAATGATCTCTGGAACACGTTTTTGAGAATTCACATTATAGGATGCTTCTCGGCCACGGCGTACTTGATATCAGGCGGGAATATAGCCCCCACTTTCAGCTGCGATGATGACGTCAGTAGGTTGACTTCCGCACTGAAAGTATTGAGAAACGGACAGAATTCCTTGTTAATCAAATTTTCACGACTAAAAACCAAAACTCTGGTCTCAAATGATCGGAAATTATATGTTTTAATAATAACAATACAAAACAGATTTCTTAAAGTTAGTAAAATATTCATGTATTTTTTTTAATAAACACATATGTAACGGCAATTTCAGTAAATACAATCATTAATTGGACTTTTACTGCAATGCTTTAAATTATCGCTATGATATTAAACATTTTTGACGCTCACATTTGATCTATAGAGGTTTCGTAATTTTTTATAATTATACAATGCAATATTTTGTAACATTAAATAAAGTAGTACTATGACAGGTGTGTCTAAAACTTTACGATTTCTATATCTACCCATGTCACGTCTCCCACTCCTATATTCCCGACTGGTATAGAGTACGCCGTGCTCCCGCTGTTTTTTGGATCTTATAAGGAGTGCATACTCAAGTACGCTTTATCCATATTTAGCCGAAAATCCAATAGCGGTATTTTACCGTTAACCATACAGAAAAGTACATGAGCATTGACTATTGCCATATCTACCATATTCGTCAAAATTGGGAAGTACCGTTTTTCCCCTAATCTTTGTCCTATATTTTTGAATATTCCAGTCCAATTTATCAACTCCCCCATATACTTGTTATATTGAGCTATAGCGCTTGGCTGAGATAGATAGATAGTACTTTGACAGAGTTGTTGTCATTCCAAACATGACCAAATATTTCACAACATTTATCATCGTTGCAGTCGGATGCTCCACGAAATTCTTTTTTCATATCGTTATCACTTTTTATAGGACATTTGTTCATCCAATTGAATCTTGATGTTCCTGTTGCGCGAATATTTTTGTCCCTTAGTATTTCTATCAGTTTAAAACTGGTGAAAAGATTATGGCAATAGAAACAATGCTTTTTTGGATGTTCTATCGTTTCGATTTTATTCAAAACTACTGATGTTCCTAATCCATCGATAGTAGTTTCAGCAGTCTTTCCGTCATAAACTTCTGCATTGTAACAATGTTTCGGCCCATTGCTTGAACCCCTAATAATCTGCTTTAGATAATGGTGTCCATAGTAACGGACCATTTGCTCGTCGATGCTAATATTTTCTGAGAATACACCAAACTGCATGGCACTCCTATTTATGATACCTAAAACTGGCCTTATTTTATGGTAATGGTTTACCTTGTATGAGGTTTTTTCATGGGTTTTCCTCATACACAAGTAGCGGCATGATCACTGCGTAAATGCACACCATGTGCGACTACTTAGGCGAATGCTGGGGTAGTATTTTCCCCCTTCAGAACTCTAACTCCGTTCCTTCCGATGTGGTATTTTTCAACGGTAGAATTATTCCGTTACAGGGTGTTTTGATTTGTATCTTCAAGGCCATTAAATAATATTAAATTTACTAATCTAGCTAACGTTTATTGAAATAAAATTATCTTGGCTTCCAAATACGTTTACCAAATTGTTGTAATAAGATTATCTTTGCGTTTTCATATTTCATATATTTTTTTGCCAACTTATTCATTTCTAACCTTTTCCACCTAAAGGGAAAGATTGTAATCGGTCAAAAAATTCGAATTTGAATTGTGACCTAAAATATCCATTTTGAGGCTCTCGTGTACCCAACAGTGGTTTTAGGAAAATGTCGCAAATTCTGTGCGCCTATTTGCGTGCGTGTGTGCTTACGTACGTGCTTGAGTACGTGAGCGACTTCGGGCGTGCGTGTTTCGTTGCATGGGCGAATGCGTGCGTGCACGTCGCAATCATAAATTTAAAGTCATAAATAGGAGTGCACTGTCTTAACCCCGTACTCAAATCTATTGAATATATTGAGTGACGGTCTATGAAATAGACAAAAGAGACAATTGTCTCCGCCCGTGATTATTAATGGCCCTGTAACTTGTCACTTTACGTTTTTACGAAACGCTTATATAATATTCTGAATGCTATTGTTTGTATATCCGCTTATATCTGTAGTTAAGGTTATTACATTACCCAGTCCATTCCAACATGATTTTTACTTATCAAGTGCGTTTTGCGTCGCATCATTAACCTTTGAGTATACGGGTGAAATTTAGGAGGTAGTGGCTTGTAGGCACTAATAGTTATAGTTGTAAAGATCCCAAATCCTTACCAAAAATCCGTAAATTAATTATTCCGTTAGTTTTGTATTAAAAATACTCCGATGCAGTTCAATGATTAATTATTTCTATTTCGATGCAAGAACCCCACCAACGCGCCACCTCCATTCTCTCGCCCAATCACGTTAAAGCGCGGACTATATGAGCGGAAGAGCAACACGATATTAATACACCCATCCTTTCCTTTTCTTTCTACGATATTAATTACTTCTTTGGCGAAGTCGTCACTTCTCTCCTGAAGTCCTCGCCGACTGCTTGATACCGTAGAATTTTTTTACTTCTGTTCTGAAGTAAACATCTTACTTACCTCTTTGCCGAAGTCTTCCTGCCTTCGTTCGTGATTTCTATTCCAACCTGGTTGGAATTAGAAACCGTTATTTCTATCTGCCGACCCATTATGGGGTAAGACATTTTCTGTCATATTTATCAGACTAGTTTTCCGTTATAAAAATTTCTTTTCTGCTTAGGCAGATTATTAATCAACCCCGTCTACAAGAACAATGCAATACCTGTACCCTAACCACTTACTCGGGTGTATGCTCAGAGTAAAACAAATAGATCTTAATACACAATCTCAGACTTTCTGGGGGATATTGCACAAGGTGTCTGTCTGTGTGGATATTTCCCTACCTTTGCTTGTCTGGAAGGTGTACGCCTGTTCAGTCTAGCGTCCTTCCAATTAACGAAAGGGTGTAAGGCCTGGGTACCAAGTGAAACCTGTAGACAATTAATCGCATAATAATCTCCATAAATTTCCGTTTCCGCCAGATTATCTTGTTAAAACCGTTATCAATCCTGTCTACCAGTCATTAATACCAACACTTTGTGTTGATATCCAGAATACTTAATAAAGAATTATAACCTGCTTCCTGAAAGAATAAATAAATTCTTTAAATTTAAACCAAATTTTTATAAAGTGGAAATTCCGATATAATGTCTCAAAATTACTCCCTTTCCTGTATATTTTCTGTGAAGCGATAATACTAAATCACATATTAAAAATAAAATATTAAAACTCTTATAATATATATATATATATATATATATATATATATATATATACATATACATATAAGTTCTGTTGCGGTATTAGATTTTTAAGTGAAATAGTGAAATAGTGTTAAGCAATATTTTTTAGAATTGTGTTTTATAGGAATAAAAAGGTGTTTGTTAGGATCTGGACGTCGTCATAAATTCTGCGAACCGCTCCCATTCTTTGGCTGAAGCTAATACCGGGCAAGGCAAATAGCTAATTAAACAATAAAAGTACACCTTTACCTCGATAAAGAAAGTGGGTTTACATACTTACGATGTATTTTCCAATATGTTTATAAATAACTTTGAAGCACTAAAAGAAATTGCATAATTATTTAAGAATAAAATATTTTGTGTTTTCTGCCGATTTTTATTTCACAAGAAAGACGCCCATTCGTCGCAATTTTTGTACGCTCTACACTCTGCATTTTTGTTTAGAATTACGATAATTTGATCGTGGAAAAATGTAAGGACGTTTTCTTGTACTGGTCGTATGGGATTCATCTAAAGCTGGTGTAATCTCCAAACGATCGCTAAGCAATCATTTAATTTTCTTTAGAATTTGACGATAGCAAAAACGATTCAATTGATACGGTTTCACTAGTTCTTTCCCCAATTTTTCAGATAATGTCTGTGTTCCAGGATTGGTATGATAATGAATAATGTGAGCATTTATACAAAAATATCTTCCTCATCGTAATAAAGTTTGTCAAGTTCTCGGCCGGTTAGTTTACGATGTACGTCATTCACATAATTCAGCTTTCCCTTTGGGTTATCCATTGAATCATGTAGCAAAAAGACGAAAATTGTTATAAAAAGAAGTATCACCTTATGTACCAAACTGCAAATCATCTAACCGCGCACCGGCTAATTAATTTACCTAACTCCATTAAGCAACATCAAATAACTGGTTCCTTAGCATATTTACTACCTTTTAACGTATGAGATTAAGAAATACATACAAGGATACAGTTTACTAAATGAACCTAATAAAAAATATTTAACATCAATGTATTTTTGGTGCTTTCCAGGTGCCACTTGAAGGTTAAAATATACTGAGTAAGAACGAAAGAAGAAAAGGTTAAACCTCTTTACGAAATAATTGCAAAATTGCAAGTGTTAAACAAAAGATATTGGGAGTTACTAAACAGCCTTCTATATTAAATTAAAAAAGTACCGTTTTTAAACGCTTCAAACAATTTTTACAAATCCTTTACCTTAAGAGAAATATTCTTTGTCTAAAGTGCAATTGCAAGATATTTTCAT
Source organism: Vesta saturnalis (assembly GCA_036346205.1). Taxonomy (NCBI): domain Eukaryota; kingdom Metazoa; phylum Arthropoda; class Insecta; order Coleoptera; family Lampyridae; genus Vesta; species Vesta saturnalis. Next base: position 230,299 of record JARFJB010001805.1, on the reverse strand, counting down.
GGGACGTATTATTAATAACCTTTTGGGCTTATATTCTTTACATACCTTGTGTTTAAATTTCAAGAAATAATAAAAATACTCAGTTTCTATCCTTTATTTCAATGACTACTTTTATTCTAATACTCGAGTTAAGTATGTTGTTTGGTGAGAAAGCTCAGAAGCATTTGTAGAACCAATTAAACTTTTTAAATCAAGTATGTGATATCTGAATTTTGTAAAGCAAGGCATTTCATTGATCCTAGTTGTACATGTGGGAATCCGGCGCGTTAATCAATCATTCATACGGATTATTTCATAAATTTCATAAATAAGCGTTCGGATGTCTACTTTTAAACCAGTCAATCCGATTACTTAAAGTAATGAAAAGAAGATTAAAATACCTAAATGTGCATTGCAAATTAACATCGTGATAAACGTTTTGGTGTAGAACGTCGTTAAAATATACAAATCCTGCTTAAACGTGATTCCCTAAATAAATACTTTTTACACTTTATCAAATGTTTTCATTTATTTTCAATAGATCTATGGATGAGACAACCTGCGGTTACGTCTAATACTAATACACCTACATGCACACCTATAATACGTATATTACTATTTCGGTTAGTTTAAAACAGGTAACTTCTATCTGATGACGGTTGGGTCATTTTTATCCTGGCGACAAGTTTTATGTACAATGCTTAATCCTTTCGCTGCGTCCGTGGTCTACAAACATCGTAAAAAAGGTACGAGGTGTGCGTGTGTCGCTTTTATGTATTTGAGATTGTACGACTGGTCGCGGTCGTCGTCGATTTGCGTACATATTTGATTGGGAAACTTCGCGACATTGTGAGATCGATTCTGTCCGAATTTTGTCGATTATTCACGAATCAAGGCAGCGACAGTAAGTGTAGCGCTAAACACATTATTACGAGTGCATCGAAAGTGTGAACATGGCAAACATTCCACCACCACGACGAGGTTATTATTACACAACAAAAGAATTAGAAGAAATTCGCAAGAGGATGAGGATGAAGTACACCAATTGCAAGAAATCTTTGATCAAGAAATGAACATGAATTCGGATGGCTGGGTGAAAAGAAATATCGCCTTATCTGCAACATTCGGTCCCCGAAGAAAATTTATTGTATGATAAGCATGGTAAATTATCTTGGGCGGCAGAAGCGATCGAACCACATATTTTTCTATTCGATTCGAGAATATCGGGTTGTTGTGTACCAGACCTTTTCGAGAGACTACCAAACTAGAGTGTCTTCAAGTCTTTTGGACAAAGAAATCATGGATTTGATTGTGCAAGAGACAAATAAATTTTACGATTACGTTCTTCAACAACAAAATGGTTTGCGGGCACGCCCTCGGCTAATGTCTTGGTCAGAAACAAATTTTGATGAAATGTATTGTTCTTTTTGTACTGAATTTTCTGATGGCGCGTACAAAAAAAAACTTAAAATTCAAGAACACTTTCAACACCGGCGTTTAGAAACACTATGCCCCAAGACCATTTTTTGCTTCTGCTACGAATACTCCATTCCTAAAGATGACGATACTTTGAGAAAACTTCGTCGTATCACCGATGATTTGCGGAACAAGTTTGCAGAATCTTTCAATCCCTATGAAAACTAGTGAATTGATGAAAGTCTCTTGTTGTATAAGGGCAGGCCCTTTTTCAAACAGTTTATTCCTCCGAAACGTCGTCGTTTTGGAGTGAAGTTTCGTATTGTGCGATCTGATTACTAGATATATACTGGACTTTGCGGTTTACACTGGAGCAACTTCAAGATCAACACAAACCTTGAGAAATCGGTTGATGTAGTTATCACGTTGTTGGAGGGCTACCTAAACAAGGGGTATATGCTCTATATCGACAACTGGTACACCAGCCCCGACCTTTTCCTTTGGTTATATGACAAGTCGACTAATGCATGTGTAACGGTGCGTATGAATATAAAGTAGATGCCAAACATGGCCGAGAAATTTCATCGTGGGGAGTATACCTTTCGTACGACAAAAAATGTATTGATTGTTGTAAAATAGTGCGATAAACGGGAAGTGTATATGTTGAGTGTATACCATAATTGTCGTACTACAGAAAGCGGAAAACTGGATAGAACTTCAGGTAGACATGTCGTCAAGCCTATATGTATTACCGACTACAACAAAAATATGGGACATCGACAAAACCGATATGCGGCTCAGTTCGGTCGAATGCGTTAGGCGAACAACAAAATGGTATAAAATGGTGTTCTGCCACCTTCTAGACATGTTTCTCCTCAATACTCATGTATTATTCCAAGAGATTGTAAAGAAGAAAATACCTTTGGCGAAATTTCAAATAGCACTGATAAAACAAATAATTGAAGAGTACACTTCAGGAAAGGTAATAAATACTTCTCGGTGAGTATTACAAGGAGCACCTTATGGCCAGACATGTCCAGAAAAAAGCAATTTCAAAACACCGCCGTCCTTGCTACGTGTGCGGCTAAAAAGGAATCCATAAAAAAGTGCTTTTATTTGGAAAGAGTGCAATATAGATCTGTGCGCAGTTCCGTATTTTGAAATATATCACACGCATCGTAGATTTGAGACTCATTCAAATTTTATACAAACGATTTTGTGAGAAGAATCTATTTTTATTTGCATTTATTTTTTAAGCGTAATATAAGAGAGAATAGTTCTTTATTGTGTACCATTTGTTAGAGGTTTGTCAATAAAACATTCCATGGTCGGCCTGTATCATTCTAGAGAAACGGATTCTATTCTGCAATTAAGTTGAGATTTTTGCCGACTGGCAGCATCTGACGCCTTTTATCGCCCCGTACTGGCCGAGCCACGCGCTCTTATACAGCGCCGCAGCGATGGGTTGACAGAATTTATTTTTAATGTTACTTCCATTTACTAGTTTAATCAACTTGTCTCAAGCCGTTTTCAAATGCGATTGAATTAAAATGTTATTATGTTATTTTTGTATACATTTTCCCCAATGTTATTTTCATTTTTTTAAAGTTGGTTTTGTTATCCTTGCTCTAACACGATTTTTACCTATTTTAGTTTTGTTACTAATACTACATACAGTAGCTTCGACTTTGATATTCTTATTCAAACCTTGTCTTTTATGAATGTTAGTTATTTCAATTTTTTGCCAGACCAGTGACATATATGTATGGGTGGCCTAGAAGCAATACCTCGAATGTACATTTGTCAAAGTTTTGGCTAATACAGAAAAAAAACAGAAATAATTTTTAAATGACGACAATTTGGTACGTAGATTGTGGACGTATGCTTTGTGGTGGAGTTTGCCTGTATTATTTTAATCTTAGTCATAATGGGATATTCTCTTGCAATTTATAGACATGCATGGTATTGCTTATTACAATTCCCCATTTTTCTCAAAACCTATGTGCTATTGCTAGATAAATAACCACCTTCTGTAGTATATTTTGACTCTTATTTCAGTAAGTTTAGTGTAGCCCTAGATGGCCGAATACAGTTGAGCCTTTATAATGTTTAAAAAAAAGTCATACTGTAAATAGTTTGCGCCTAGAGGAAATCGAATTTCTCGTGCTTGTTTTTAACCCCTAACAAAAACACAGGGGTGTTGTAAGTTTCTATCACACTGTCAGATTCCATTTGTGCCAAGAAATTGAGTATTGAGACAATCTATAATGCAACTTACGAAATTGGAGGCCTCTACTTTTCCTCGTTCCTTATACATTCTGATGTTATGTAATATTAATTTTTATTTAAAGTAAACGTTAGAAGCCTACATCTTTAGATACAATTGTAAGGGCTGTAGATCCTTACACACTAAATGACAATTCCCTTTCACCTCTTCTTTGTCGGGTTGCTTTTCTATTCTTGAAGAGTACGTGAGCTTTTTTAGTTGCAATTTCAACCTTATAACTGCAGCAGATATCGCGTTCGTTCTTTCTAGGTTGAAAAATTCTTATTTTTTTGTTCTCAGAGATGTCATCGAATACGTGTAGTGGGTTTCCCATCACAAGTTTCAGCGTATGTTTTATATAACTGCGATTTACTTTTAATATCATTGTTTTCTATGTATTCTTTCATACTATAACTTCTTGAGGAATGAGATGGAAGTTTTGGTATTTTATCAAACCATTTGAAGGACCTTTTTTTATCTGATATTAACCTAGGTTTTCGACTCCGACGTATGGCATTCACTTTCGGTAATGATGATAACATTATACCAGTCACACCATTCTCCAAGGTACTAAAAATTCAAATACATTTTTTTATATGCCTTGTGAGAATTTATTGTCGAGTTTTAAATAGTAAATGAATGTTTTTGATTTCTGGGTCACTTCAATTTCAGTTTTGTGCCTGTTTGTAACAAAATTTGTTGAAAAGACAACCGTCTTTTCAACAAATTTTGTTACAAACATTTGTTTTTGATCCCATGTTAGGGTTTTCCCGAATTTATTAATCACTTCATATGTATTTTCTTCGTCACTTTATTACCTTATAAGCTTGTTACAATGCTCTTTTTCGCATATCTCCCTTAGCTTTCTCTCCGTCCCTCTCATTTTATTATTAGACCATCGCTTGTATTTTCTCATAAACTCCAAGTAAGCTTCTGGTTTCATAAGCTTACACTTATTTAGGATTCTGTTCCACTTGGTTTTGTCTTTATCTACCCGAACCGCCCCTTTATTCTTTATTTTTTTATTGGGTACGTTTTCGACATCAAGATGTGAAGACTATTTTGTCGTCATTCCTTCCAACTTCTTCTCTAGTTAAATCTTCATTTTGATCTTCACTTTCATCACTGTTACTTAAGACGCAGTTTAAATCTGCATTTTCCTTTTCTGTTTTACCGTCATTGCTTGGACCTATCTTTTTGTTAACGTACTCGTGGTGGTGGATATTATTTTCCGTGGAAGATGATTCTCAAAAAGAGTTATTTGAACTATTCCTATTGTTTGAAAGAAAAATTGATTCTAAACGATTCTCATAACTATCTGCTAGAATAAACCCATCTTCAAAGTAGATTGCAAACTTTTCTAGCCTAAGAACCCCAAAGACTTCCTATCTATCTTCTCTACCAGCTTACATTATAATAGATGAATCTGAATGCTGATTTTGCAAAACAAGTTCCAAAATTAATTTGCTTCTGTTCATTATTCTACAAAATAAATTAATGGTAATTCCAACTATGTGCAAAATTTGATGTGTGATTTATAACCGAATGCTATACCCCGTACGTACGTTCAACGATTTAATTATAGTTTTAAACGAAAATAAGAGAATATTTCACAAATAGAATTAAACTAAATAATTATGCGCCATATTTTCGTGATTATCCATAGCGGCTTTACTTACTGTGAAACGTAAAAAGATATAATAACTGTCTAGGAGATTCACGTCATTGTACAAACGAATACTTACGAGGTACTGCATATGAAATTTGGATGCGAGGTATTAGCAACGACAAATTGAAGTACCTTCATTGGACAATGAGAAACTGGACAGTACTGTGATACTTCAAGATGTATCACTATTACATTTACTGCTGAAAGTTTATTTTTAGATTTTTTTATACTTACACGATATTGCTTCTAAGCCATCGGTATGCAAGAATATTGAATAAACCAATAGTATGGCTTTTAGATGGTAAGCCATGTCCTTAAACACAATCGTACAATTGAAGTGTGCGGTTGCATGTTGACAAGCGTACTTACGAATTGATTCTCATTTATGTTGTCTCAAAATTCTAATCATTATTTTACATTGCTGTATTTCTGTATTCTGTAACGGGAGCTTTAGAAAAATCAAAATTTCGCGCTAAATTATACGAGATTAGATATTTATATATTACTTTCTGGATAAAAAACCGTTATTGTTTATTTGTATTTGAATGTAATTAATATTAAGATGAAAGCTTGAGTTTATTTCCATAAGTTATCTATATATTCAAATTGAAAATATTTGAATACGCGGCATTTGTAAGTGCATTAATGTGTTGGGAAGGGATGACGCTGTCATAATCATGATATTCAGTTTTAAGTCACTGGCTTACAGTGAGGGAACACAGTAAGTCGCATATAGGGAGCGACCATAGAGACTCGTGATAAGTAAGCGAACAGAACAATCATCTGCTATAATCATTAACTGATGAAGAAAATCAGACGCTTATTCAACTACACAAGGTATAAGAAAAGATAAGGAAAACAATAGAAAAACGGTGACGGTGCCGGCAAGTGCCATCATTCGAAGAGCAATTTCTAACCTTTCTGAGGACTCTTATCAGCGGACAAAGAAACGCCAGCATTACATCATCAGTTGCAACGAAAATTAGTAAGAACCTTTGTGTTTGTGTTAATAAATAAAACTTTTTGTGTTTGATTTCTCGAAACTTTACGTTAGATTATCACCATTAAACGAGAACAATCTGTTTAATTATGATAAGGATTTTATTTGTTATATGTTAGCTTTAAGAAGGTTATTGTAGATTTAGGTTTGATTCTATAAATATTTGTAAACATATCAATGCATTTCCGTTCAGATTAGAATTGAATTAAATTAGTATAACGTTTGATTTACTTTTATTGCTAAAGATTATTAACATTAAAAACTTATACTAATATTGAATGTATAAATGCAGAAAGAGGTCAGCTCAATAGGAATCCAGATAAATAAATAAATCGAAAGGAATATAATTTTGTGCAATGATAACAGAAATCGTTTCTTTATCTTAACTTGAGTTAGCCGATGCAACGAAGTAATAAAGGAGTTTGTAAACATAAAGCTTAATATTCATTTACGCAAACCGAAATTAATTAGCAAGCAAAGTAAAAATTAACTGGTAAATGATATCTTTATAAATTGAACCCATTCAGTTTTAATAAAACGTAATAAGAAATAATCATCTCAGGTATTAAATTTTATTCATAAATGTTATTACAAAAAAGTTTATAAGAACTTGCAATTCATACATACCACTTCAATATAATCGGTGAACATAATTAATTTTTGTTTTTTTTACTTATAGTATTCCCGAACAGGCCAAGATTTGCCTAACGTGCTAAAGCACTGGGGGGGGGGGGGGGTTAGGGATATTGTTAGGCTGCCGAGAAATGTTTATGAATGACTACCTTAAATTGACTTAAGTCAAAGTTTGGAGGAAAACAGGAACTGGGCTTGCATTCCACAATTTGGTCGCTGTGTGGAAAAATGTAGATTGCGCCCGTTTAGTGTGACACTATTGAATTTTGAGTGCGAATGTGACATACATTTATAACAAGATACCTTCAGAAAGTCTTTATGTGTTTCAGCGCATTAATGGGATATATTATCATATGGTCTTTAAGAGAAGTAGGAAAAAGAAAAAGCTTCGACCTATAAAATAATTAAACATTATTTTATTTTAATAGACGTATTTGCAGATTTGTTGCTTCTTTAAAGATAGGAGGCATGTGTACCCTATGCCAGCCAGAGAGGTGCCACCACATTTACCGTGCTCTCCTTAATATTGATTCTTCCATTGTCAGTAAGGAATACTGGTCACCCGTGCCTTATCCTTAATCGATTCTCATCCTATTCTACCTCCTGCCAATGATTTAGTCATCCAAAGGGATTAAAAGCCTAAAATAAACAAAAAGATTGCCGTGGTTCTAGGGTAAAAAATTACGCTCGTAAAATTCTGCCCTATTTTGATGTCCGGCTGAGCAGAACCTAATCGACTGGAGTCATCAAAGATACTCTCTTGATGATTCATTATCGCAATGTATGTGGTATCAAGACTACTCTGAATGCTTTTTACCAATACTTTGAACAATTACAACACTTGCAATTTACCCAATACAATATTCACTTTAATTTTAGATATAAAGGAGAAGTGTGTGTCTCTCTGAAGGAAAACAACGCTTGCGAGAGGTTTTCTTCTTCAAAAAATTTGACGTGATTTGGTTCAAACATTATGATCCTAAATTTGTGAAATTCTACTGTTGCATCTATAGGTCTCCCAATGTGGTAACTTTCAAGACTTTATCCAGTACCTCAGCTTGACAGTTGTCTGTTTCACCCTCCATCTTCTGATATCCCAATTCTGTGCGATTTCAGTGTACGTAACCAATTGCTTTAATTTTCATCAACCACTAATGAGCTGGTTATTCGCTATTTCATGTGATTTCACGCAAATGATTTCCGAACCGACCAGAACACATGATAAACCCAATCACACTCCACATCTAAACGTCTTTCTTGTTCTTTCACAATTTAGCTTATGTGACCATTCTCAATCCTGGTTCAATAGTGCTTGTGCTGAGGCAACACCAAATGTAAAACCAATAAAAATGTAGAACGAACCATGCAGACTACGTTGATGATAGAAACACTTGCAAAAGTGTTATCTCTGAAGCTAAAAATTTGTTCGAGCAATGAAAATATAATGAACTAGCTACATGTCCTTTGAGTCATTGTAAATATTGGCCTTTAGCTAAACCCAACAGTAAAACCTTTGTATATCTTCATTTCCCCCATAACATCCTTTGACGGATCTGTATTAGCCGATTCTCTATATAAAGCTAATTTTTTCTGTAGTTTGACTTGCATCAATCTCGTGTCGTAATGATTCTGGAAAAGATGGCGCTTTGAAACCAATTCAATTTCGATACAAGTTCCTAGATTCGATCATCAGTAGGCTTCATTCCAACAAGGCTCCTGATGTAGAAATATATTTAAAAATTGCAATATTTTAAAACAGTTTTAAACAGTTATTAGTTATGTTAGAAAAATGGTCAATATCTGAAATGCCGTTATGGTCATTATAGCAGCCCTTCAAGCTGATTTTTTGGATATGATTAAAATCAGTCCACTGAAATTAATTAAATTTACTGAAACAATTTCTCCTGTTTATTCAGACATGGTCACCTTAAACGACGTAATTTTTGTACTAATAGGTAGGTGTTTTGATTGTCTAGTAAGCCACGTTGGGATATTTTTTTATTAGCCCTAGTTAACAAGATATAACAATTAAATTGAAAATAGGCAACCCGTCTTAAGTTTGTTTCAGTACATCACTTTGAAAATAAATAGAATACCTGCCAGGTAAGTGGCAAGGGATGACAAGAGATTATTTTTAAATACCTGAGCCAACACCACAACTAATGGGTTTTCTGTGAATTTTTTATGAAATTTCAAGAACTCTGAAAACAAACGAACCAGTTAATGTATTTAATGAATCTATTAAGAACCAATGTTTAAAGCGAAGTAATAACACATTTTTCAGATATATCTATTTTAACAAAATGACTGTAAATCTTTACATTTTATTTCCCGAATTGACATATTTCTAGCTCGCCGAGAATCAATAATTTCTGGCAATACTGCAAATATGTGGAATTTAATTAAACTTTCCTGCATGTTTTCAAGCCAGAAATTGTGATCGTATTTAATTTTTTCAACGTATAGGTCTTTATTTGTATATATTACAAAATAACAATACTTTTTTGTGCCAAATGCCCTAAACCTGGTACATATAATTATGATTTATTTTTAATATAATTACAACACCATTGCTTGTATTCACTTTTTCGCAATAATTAATAAGTTTTTTTCGACGGATTCTACTATTCCATGTTATCTTGCTGTTAATCTATTACATCTTTCTTTTTGCCAAGCCGGGTTTGAATTTTGGCCTACCGTATTTTTAAATATTTCATCGTGATTAATATTAGCCAATTCAATTAAAAGTTTATTTTTAACCGTAGCAAGTTCGTATTCATTTTTATCGGGCACACAGTCCAACACAGCACCGTAATCAGCATCTTCACTAAAAACAGCTCTTCTTCTATTTGAGACGTTATTAATTCTTTTCCTCACGTTTTCTGAAAACTCCTTTGTAAATTTTCCTACCACACCTCCAGTAATGTGCCTCTGTACGATGTCTACAAAACATCCGTGACTAATAAAACTAATAGCAGCCGCCTTCCATCTAGTCTCATAAGAGTCACGTTTGCAAAAATGTATTCTTTTTCCTTCCACTAATTTATTAACAATGGAATTATAATTTTCTACACTGTTGTTATCCACGTCAAACAAAAGGCTAGCAGAATTAATGCCAACGCGTATCAGCGCACTTTGAAGTTCGTCGAAAATTGGACAGTCTTGGAATTGTGTATACATATTACATTTACCGAGTTTTGCTCCTTTGCCAAAATATTTGTTCTGGTCGTTTTCGTTACAGTTTGCGTGATCTCCGAAAATATGTCGAGGTCCATTGATTGCATCTCGCTTACAATTTTCAATTTTTGTTGGTAGGGAAACATTTTATTGCTTTCTCTGTTGGACAGCACCTACAATAGCACTTCTACATCTTAGTATGTTGCTCCCAATAAACGATTTAATATTTTAGTCTACATTAGAGTTTTTGATGTGGTAATTTGGCCTGTCTGGTTTGTTTTCTTGTATCTTTTTGTATACGCTACTCTCACCGTCTCCTATCAGATATTTATATCGTAAATTGTGCATCGTCAAAGAACGTTTAAAACCATCTTGTGCATAATAGCAGGTTCCATGGATGTGGATATGCCAATTTCTATGACTCTTATGCACAGGGGTTTCCTTGGCACTACACTTATATTTTTCACATAAACTACAATATTCGTTTTTCACACTCATATACAGAACTTTTAGTCCTAACACCGACTATAGCTACTACACCAGATAATGCGTTATAATCAGTTTTGTACGATCGCTTTGCCCAGGCTCCATCGACGATAACAGTAATATAAGGAATACCATCTGCATCTACATCTCCAGATTCCACCGCTAATCGTGATTCTTCCGCACCTGCCATTAACATTTCATTCCAGCTGACTTCGTATATCGTTTCTTCTACTTCACTTTGACACATCAGATGACAATGCGACGACCACTAATAATTTGAGGTTTTTCAATAGCATTAGTTTCAATTTCATAACTCTATCATCACGTACCACGGTAGCGTTATTTCATTGTAAATCTGGACGCACAGAATCCCTAAACATTATTAATTAATTAGTTATTATTAAAAATTTAGTAATTAGGTTGTTTAACCTAACCCGCGTAAAGCTACTACATCTTTTACTCTTACCTTTGTAGTCTGTAGCGGCTAATCTATTTTAAAAACATTTTTTTGCTTTTTCTTCGTCCCGAGCAGATTAGATTTCTTTTGGTATGCAGACCCATTTTTGGTATATTTAACAAAATTAACACGTATACCTAATCGACTTTTTTCAATCAAAATTAATACTAAAAATGAATTTAGTATACCAATAAGAAAACTGAATTAAACTGAATACTAAAAATAAATTTTCGATGTATGTACCACTGCTTTCTCACAACTTCACAAATTAACAAATCGAGTCGCACCTCCTTCGGCTATTGTTAAAGAGAGGATTAAAATAGTTCATTGTTTTCTGCATGTATTTGGGATAAATATTTTCTGTTTAAGAGTAGGCAACTTTAAATAGAAATTTATTTTAAGCGGCGGAAAGCCTTAAAGAAATATTCCCCCGGATTAGTGCCAGTCCTCTCTAAACCCTATTCGATCTGAAAGTTAGCAAACAAAATGATTTCCTTTGTTAATTTAGATTCTAAAAGATATAGATTTAATAAAAATCTATAAAAGTACGGATTATTCGTAAATTTAAGTTAGAAATAAGACGCGTAGTATAAATTCATTTTCATATTCATATTTGTTGATCATGCTAAGTTCGTACATTTGTCAGAATATGATGTAAATAAAACACAAAAAGTTGACAAGTCATAAATATTTGAAATGTATTATAACAAAAACATTCTACACATATTAGAGAAAAAAACAAAAAACATTTATAACACTAAAGTAGGCTAATAATGTAACGGTTCAAGTAAAAACGGTAAAAATTTGGAAAGTGTATCACAGAATCGTTTTAATAATAGTAATGAAAACAAATTGTTACTAGAAACTGTAACTGAATGATATATTGTTTTTTTTCTATTTTGCGTTCATAATGCTTTTATTACGATACGAGAGTGACGTCATTTGCGTATCGAAATGTGGTTCATTACGATATGCAAACTGTATTGTTATCGGATTGGCAACACTGTCAAAATTTCATAAATGTCAATGTAAACACTTAACATAACGCAATCTTTTAGTTGTTGAATACGAATTAGTGGTACCTATTTGTTACAACTACCTCCTATTATTTTCCATTTGAAGCTACAGAGGGATGTTTTACAATTACTCTATTAGTATGTAGTATAGTCCTGGGAATAAAAAATACGGTTAAGGTACAAAATGTTAACAATTTACACATGAATCGAAGGATTCTGTTTAACCCAAGATGTATTTATCATGTATTTGGACCTCAAGTAAGATTATGAGGTAGCTTTGTTAAATGTGTTATCATTTCTTCTTTGCAGGATAATAATATATATATATATATATATATATATATATATATATATATATATATATGTATACATACATACACATATTAAACAAGCTGTTTCGAAATTAAGCAAGTGAACAGTGCATTTACCTATCCACAAACCCCGATATTCTCAACACTGAAACAAATATAAGTACACAATCTTTTATTCAATTGAAAAAATGTAATACCATTTGTATATATAAACGGTTCCTTTCAGAATTGAAAATACTTCCGATGGCAAGCTCGAACACATTAATGAAATGACATGTCTATGAACCTACTAGAAATGAGTAAGCGAAAGTCCCTTGTCTAAACAGAAAGATTATCCTACATTTATGTAACCTAACTAATAAAAATAGTACAAATTTATTTGATTACTAAACTATAAACTAGAGAATAAACCTAACCTAACCTAATATTTATTTTGATGGTAGATTGTTCAATTGTTGTATACTTTTATAGTTACATTTGAAAATCTTGAGCATTTATTCTAATTTCGGGTAGGTTTTGACCTTTAATACTCTATGTTTTCTTGAGGTGCACTTGCATAGATGTTTGACGATGGCATGCTTGAATGGGCAGAAAGCATATTAGCCACTGCAACTTTTCGGCTTCCTGGTGTGTTTATATAGCCTTCTGCAACAGTGGAGGACTCCCAACCCCCGTGACGCTTAATTATGGTCAAATCTCCACCACGGTTTGCCAATTGAGTCACACTAGAACGTCGGAAACAATTCCCAGTATATAGCTCGGGATTGGCCAATTTTAAGAAGTCTGCAATAATTGTAGGCATTTTACTAATGATATATGATGATAAGTTGTATCATCGGCTCGTTCAATATTTGTTAACATCATCATGTTCAATAATTTTGGATTTTTTTGGTACATAGCCTTCGGACAATTTTTTTAGCAGTGCTTTCAATTTTAAATATTTGGTAATATCGACACCCTTTTTAATGTTTTGGCATGACCTTGTCATTGAATATGTTGACCATAATGACGAAGAACTTTTATTTTTGCTCAACATTTCGAAATAGGCGATTAGTACGTTTTCTGAAATGTTGAGTGCATTATTTTGTGCACACCATACTTCAAAATTCGAAAATTTCTTTTCGTGTACTTTTCTTGTTTTGTTTGGTAATAAATTGTCTATTGTACTTTGGGCTATTTCTCGCAATTCTGGTGGGATACAACTCAATTCTTTACGATTGATCGCATTCGTCCATATCCATATCATCATTTACAAATTCTTCAACGGTGTAATACGCTTTAGTTAATAAGTAACTTTAAGCTTAAATTTATCTATTGCCCAATGTCTTACACTGCTTGGTAACTTGATAAAGAATAAATAACAATTTTTACTCTAACGATTTGAGTTCAAAAGTAAAAAGGTCAATCGTATTTTATAATCTTGCCTAGTATTATAAGAATGTGTTTGAAGATGTGTGTTGTACTCTAAACGTTTTTTAGTTTGAACTAAGCTGTAATATGTATATATATATATATATATATATATATATATATATATATATATATATATATATATATATATATATATATATATATATATATATAATTGAAGGAAACGTTGATATTCAATTTTAGGAAATCTTCTCTTACACCTTCACAGTATGATTTTCGTGACACACTACGCACAGCTTTCCGTTGCAGACTAAACATTCTAGAAGAATTAGAACAGTGATCCCAAATTTCGACAGCATACCTCATATGCGCAAAAAATAAGGCGTAATAAGCGGTTTTTTGTACTTGTAAGGGTACAAGTTTCGCCAGATTGCGAATAACAAGTTCCTGTTTCGATGTGTAAGATATTTGCGACAACGCCGAAGGGACGAAAAATAAATTTTACGCGGAGAAACAAAAATATTAATTAAAAAGTAATGAGTGTAAAATGTTCCAGGAGAAATTTAAGTAATAATTTAAAAGAATGTATTTAAAGTGAAATGATCGAGATGCAACGTGATACTGTAATTTTTGTTGTGTAAATAATGCAACAGGAGATGAATTGTTTTATGTAATACACTAAAAGAAGTTAATTGGCAAAAGGACGAGAAAGCAATCTTAAAAGGGTTATATTCATTTATGTTGTTAGTGTAAAATGTTGACTTGTTTATGTCAGTATTTACGATCTTTTTGCGTGTTTGTTGGATTTGTTAGTAATTATTTTTTTAGGGGTAATTAATCAGTAATATTTTAAATATCAAGATAAGAAACTGGAATAATTAATATTATTGTAAGAGTAAATGATATGTAAAATCGAATGCACAGCCGAATGCACGCATTAGTTTATTTTATTTACTTTCAATTAGGAAAAACGTGCATAAATTGCTGTAAAGAAGTATTTTTAAGAGAAACCAAACTAAAAGCGTGCAAAACAAGATACAGCATCAAGCTAAATATAAAAATGACCGACTCGAAAACCTTTTCCGCCTTAGGTAATGAAACAGGCGAATATTATTTTTAATATACGGCTAGAATAATAATCTCTTTTTATCACCCATATTGGAATAATTCTCCAGCTTACAATAACAAAAATACTTACATTAAGTAATTAATAAATAGAATGACATTTATTTGTGTTTATTGCTCAATTGCCAAATAACTATATTAAATATTAAACCGTCCTGAAAATGGTACGAATATATATATATATATATATATATATATATATATATATATATATATATATATATATATATATATTGCTGGTCCTTTAAAATGATTTCTGAAACCGTAAGAGATACGAGATAGATTATATGACGAAAAGTTGTAGTTTTAGGGAACCAATCCACTTGTGTCAAAACATGCTTTGAATGTTTTATAGTTGAAGAGTTACACGAGGAAAACCAAAAAGTTCAAGTTTCGATTTTTGCCAGTAATAAGTTTATTTTTGAAAATATCAAAAAATTATACGGGAAAATTTTGGTTTTTTTTTTTAGTTTTCCTCGCGTAACTCTTCAACTGAAAAACATTCAAAGCATGTTTTGTATAAGCGGATTGGTTCCTTAAAACTGCAACTTTTCGTCATTTAACCTATCTCGTATGTCTTACGGTTTCAGAAATCACAATGTTGGTACCATTTAAATGTATATACACATATATATCATAACATGGTTTGAGGGCCCCAAGGTGGCTAGTACAATCGAGCGTCTATAAAAAATAAACAAAATTAAAAAATGTACTTGTATGTATATTACACAAAAAAGCATTCTAAAAACATATCGTGGCTTTTAAATAATTTTTTTTCCAACCGTTTTCACTCAAGGTGCATGCCAACTCATTATATTGTGATATTATTAATACGCCCTACCAGTGCATATTTTAACTACATCAATATCAATAAAACGTCACGTTGGTATATCTTTTTCAGATAACGCTTAATTCTACTCCATGGACGTGGCCAGTACGAAATGTTCTAAATTACAATTTTAGTAAAGAGTAACTAGATCATTAAGAAATTAAATATTGTTAAACTGCCTTGCAGATGACGGCTAACAATCATAAATGTCATACCCAAAGAACAAAATTTAATTATGATATGAGAGTCAAGTTGTAAAAAACTTTAATTTGAAACTGATAAAAACATTCACAAATTAAATTAAAATAATCCATTTAAATCTAACAAGGAAATAGCTTTGTTAATAAATGCAAGTATTATTTAACAATGAAAACAATGTATTGCCAGTTCTTAATGTTCGTACTGATTTTCTTCCTTTTATAACTAATGTCACAGATAGAATTAAACAAATCCTAATTAATCATGGCATTAGAATTGTTTTTAAACTTACAAGAAAAATTAAAGTATATTTGAGCTCACCTAAAGAGGTTTCAAACCAATTATCACCTTCCGGAGTATATAAGTTATCTTGTTCATGTAGAAAAGTATACATTGAAACCACAGAACGTAAATAACACATGAGATTTTGTAGATTAGGCCAACCAGAGAAATGTGCGGTAGCTGACCATGCTTAAATAATTTAAATCATGACATTCCATTTCATAATATGGAAGTATTGTCAAGACAAACTCATTATTATGTTCCTTTACAACGCGAGACTATTTAGATATACAAACATCCTAATAATTACAATAAACAATAAGAAAATCTCCGCTAAATGTGTTCCGGCATCTTACAATTAAAAAAAGACATCATGATACGTCTCAATTTTAATTTTAATTTAAGTTTTTTTGCTGTGTTTTTCCTAGACCTTGAAGTAAATGCTTTACCAATTATATGTTAAATTACCACAGCACTATAATTTAACATGTGCAGTTGAAATTAAAATTAAAATTAAAAAAAAATTATATGAATCGTCCTACATTGTGTTTCCACTGTAAAGTAACGGTCACAATTACTAACAAAGCTATTTCTTTGTTAGATTTGACTGGATTATTTTAATTGAAGTTTCTATTAGTGAATGCTTTTATTAATTTCAAATTAAACTTTTTCACAATTTTAAACTTGCATTATAACATTACATCATAGTTGACTTTATACGTTTATCATACTGTCATAGTAATAGAAGGCTTACGTTTGCGCTTTCAATTCTTATAATTTCAACATCTTAAACGATTTTGACAGATGGTATTACTATTGACGAAGATAACTATAAGTGTTATTGAAACGTTTAGCTTTAGATTGAATAACTTAGAAATATAAAAATACACCATAAAAATACCGAAAAAGGTAAGTATTCTAAACCACTAATTTTCGCATTGCACCGAAGTGTATTGTATAAAGTATTACAGGGTGTTCCACATTTTATCAAATATCTTGAAATATTCAAACATTAATAAGTCGATTTTTTATTGAAACATCCTGTATCCAAACACACAGTCTGATACAGAATTAAAGATTAAAAAGCCGATTTTTTTATAATGTACCTCACCGTATTCAAACACAGTCTGATACAGAATTAATTTACTTCCAACATACTTAGGTTTACCTTACCGATTTCAGGTAGCTTTAGTATTATTTATATATTGGAATTCCAACCCCAAAACGTTACTTTATTATTGTTTTTATCACAATATTAAAACACATTGAATTAAAAAGTTAATATTATCATGATAATAATATAAGTCTAACACAAAATTTTGCTACGGTATTTACATTTGCCCTTTAAATAACAACATTTCTTTGCTTTGGCTGCATATTAATTAAAGCGCTGTCTAATTCTTCTAGATTAATGTGTCGCATACTCTATAATTTTGGAGAAAACGTGGTAAAATGAAAAGCAAGGATAAATTAGCTTAGAAATCCAAATTATCGCAATTAACCTCCAAACGTTTGTTTACACGTTTCAAAGCAGAACGTGGTGCATTGCGAATATGCAGTGGCTTTACAGAATTAGATGCTTATCGAATTTTGTTCATAAATTCTTCTTTTGTGTTAATTCGATCAGAGTATATTTTATTTTTGATGTAACTAAACCCAAATTAAATAATCCAACGATGTGAGGTCCGATAAATGAGCCAGCCAATGAAAAGGATCGTTATTACCCATACATCGATTTTCCAACATTTATTTCTATTAATTATCTTTATCCATTTTCTAACACGCATTGATAACTTTTCGTGAAACACATATGCATAAAAGACAAATATTATGAAGAATACTGTGGTAACCTTAAGCATTTAAATTCTCATCATACGAAACAGTACTAAAATTTCATTATTCTGAAAAACATAGAATATTCCTTCAAATAATGTTACTGATAAAATGATAGCTTTCCTGTTTTTCTTTCAGGAATTATTATTCACAAAATCTAATGCGCGCAGGCTTTACACGCCCGTGTTGCTGTCTTTTATAACTTTCATAAACAATTAATAAATTTAAATAAACTTAATTTGTAAAATTCAGGTTAGGGCATAAGCAATTCTAGATGAAAAGTGCCTTAAATGCTCTTTAAAATTATATGCAGCTCAGCACTCTATAGTTATAACAGACTAAATATTATAGTTGCAGTTAAAGTCATAGAATAGTAGAAACTTGCATATATAAATAATTAGATTGCAATGAAGCACGATCAAAAACATTGTGGCGTACATCTAAATACTTACTAAAAGAGAGTTCTGTGTTAGTCTGGTATTGTTATCATACTAATAAAATCAACTTCTTAATTCAATATTTATTTAATAATGTTAACAATAACACAAAATACACCCACGTACCACACAAAAATTAAAAAACATACAACGCGCTTCGACTAGGGCGAACTAAAGAAAATTTTTAACATGTATACCATCAACGAGTAACGCTTCGTTGCTTATCTGGTGAAAGTGAAAGTGAAAGTTGTGAAAGTTTAATGAGTTCTGAGTCGCCTAAAGAGTAGCAAGCCTAGGTACATTATAGACAAGGAAGTGACGTCACACCAAATCAGCGACGTGAGTGAACACTTAACCTCCGCCCCCACCGTAAGTTTACGCTTGGAGGACCAATCGGAGAAGAGGGCGTGGCTCCTCCTACCGGAAGGAGCAATACCATCAAGCCAATGGGATGTGCGGATGGGCCCCGGGTCTTGTTGAGTTCAGGAAGGGGGATGGCCCATTAGCTGGCCAATGAGAGACGTGGCGGCCACCTTGGAATTATTGAGCGGCCTCTGGAGTCCTCGGCGGCTTCTTTGGATGTCTTCTGCGGCTTTCAGTAGGTTTTTTGAGGACGTGGCTGTCTTCAGCCACTTCTGGTGTGTTGGTTTCCGGAGCAGCGTTGTTGAGATGTCACAATCTGCGGGGCCTTGCAGAGACCTTGTTTGTCGCTGTTGTAGAGGAACTTCCGGTTGCAGGATAAAGCCTGAAAAGGCGCGCATTCTAAAAAATAATTGCTAATGTAAACTATATGTACTAACATTTTGCAACTGAAATACAGATTTTATTTTGTTTTTAAAGTAATAAAATAGCTGAAAATAATGTTATTGATAGATTAGAAAAAAGACTTTGATATTATGCATTTGTAAATAAATCATATATAAACATTATATGGTTATAAATGCGAATTTATGTATTCCAATGTTAAAAGATATTACAATGAGGTTATCAGCTGTACAAACCACGGATGCATCCGGTTTAAAAATTTCTTATCAACGCTAATGGAATCTAATAAAGTAATAAATTAGAAAGAATAGTAGAAAATAATGTTGTGGATTAATATGTAATTACTGCATTCGATAATAATAAGTATATAATTAAATTTTTGACTGAACTATAACATAACTTTTAAAATAATAAAACAGAAAAGGGAATTTGCATGTTCAAATAAACATTAAATCTACATTTAACAATTTCAATATAACGTTTATCTAGAAATAACATCCTGAGTGATTTACATAATATTTAAGCTGACGTCACAATGACTAGAGTAGCTTTTCAATTTTGGTTGACGTTAGAAAGAGAATGTATTCGAGAAGTTGAGATGGAAACAGCATCCGGCGCGCATTCTAAATGTAATTTAAAATAATGCATTTGATTGCATTTGTAAGTAATAAAAATTATATTGAACGTTTGCAAAATATAAATATTTAAGCCAATGTCATAATGAATAAAGAGTAGCTTTTCAATTTTGGTTGACGTTAGAAAGAGAGCGGATTCGAGAAGTTGATATGGAAACAACTTCCGGCGCGTTCCAGAAAAATAATTGCTAATGTATACTATATGTAATTTCATTTTACAATTAAAATACTAGTTACAGTGTTTACATTTTACAATTGAAATATAGATTTTATTGTTTTGAAGTAATAGAGAAACAACATCGCTCGAATAATAACATGATAATTCACTTAAAGCGTTGCTTAAAGTATATTGAATGTACTACATAAATATATAATTACATTTTATAATTACAATATAAATTTTATTTTTGTTTTAAACTAATAAACTAGAAAAGGGAATTTGCATTTTCAGATAAACATTAAATTTACATTGAAACAATTTTAGAATAATTTGTATAAAGTTTATTTACAAATAACATCCTGACTGATTTATATATGTGTAATAATGCATGAACCAAGAAGCAAGCAGGTTTCTGTCTGCTATATAGAAACCATAGACATATCCGGTTTAAAAAATTTCTTATTCAAAATGTATATTAATATTTAATACTCCATACGCAATAAACAATTACAGCAAATAACATTTTGATGTCCAGATGTACACTTATGTTAGAACAACCTGCAACATCCGGTGCGTGGCGTATATAAGAACAATGTAACATATGGTTCTTTAGTAGTCGTTATCACGCTTTCATCAGGTGAGTTTCAATATTACATTTTAAAAATAATAATTTATTACGAGTGTTAACAAATTTCAGGTTTCCTAACCATTATTATACTTTTACTTGTTGTATATCTACTGCAGTTCGTTCAACGGATATATTCAGGAATATTTAAGTCATTCCACTTAAAGCATTAATTATATAAATAAATTTTTTAGATTTACATTACCTACAAATGTGCTCACCGCTTGACTGCTATTATAATTACTTGTATCACTCCAGGTAAGTTAAGTATTTATATTTGAAGTATTAATTATATCGATAAATTACAGGTTCGATTGATTTAATCATATATTACTTCCTGTTGCAGTTCGTTCGCAAGATATTTAAAGTGAAATGCTTGACATTTATACCAATCCAGTTTAATGATTTATTTTTAGAGATGGATTTAATCGAGAAAATCAACTCTTCCGTAGAAATGATTGAACATTTTCACAAGCATGCCAATACTCATGATGAGAATAAAATCCGTAAAATAGACAACATAATTGGCTCAAATTTAAGGCTGGTTGAGCCATGCGTTGCTGAGTCATCATTGAGTATTGGCAACAAAAGGTATCGAGCGAGCGTTGCAGGGAAATTGGAGCGGTACCGAATAATAGTCAAGCAGCTGAGAAAACCGGCTGTAGGAGGGTCCCTCGCAATCAAGGGCACAGTTGAGTAGAGGAATTTGACTACAGCCTTCAACTCTAGGGTGAGTACTGATATTATAATTAATTTAGGGCATAGGACATCAGGGACATTTTTTAATGATAGTGTTAGGTTACTTTCAATTAGGATAGGGGTAATTTTTAGCATTCATAATATTTTAAAAGTTAATTTAGAATTCTCTGTGGAATTCGTAAAACCATCTTTAAATGATGATGATAATTTAATGTATAGGGAATTTAGCTTTACAACCAAAAATTTTAATATTTTAAGAAAATGAAAATTTAAAAAATTTATTCAATAGTCATGTTGTCGATTACTTGATGGAGCGCTTACTTCAATTTGAAGAACAGGATAGTGTTTGGGCTCTATCGAAAATTATTTCGTTAACTGTCAACGAAACAAAATAACTCTAATAAGGGCATCGTGCTTTATTCCTCTACCCCTAGAAATAAAAAATAAGAAATGCGTTATTAACGTAAAAAATAATGATGAAGCCTGTTTCGGGTGGGCTTTAGCATCCGCTCTCTTTCCCGTTACCCTACACAGTGATCGTGTATCATCCTATCCCTATTATGCCAAAAACCTAAATTTTGAAGATAAAATTTATCCATAAACGTGTATGTCCTTATTAGAAAAGATGCAGCTAAATATAACGCAGTACCTGTCTATTTATGTGAAGATAAGAAATTGAAAGCGAAATAGATGATGACGTTTCGAGACTAGAAACAACTAAGGATGAATCATTTCTGCTGGATCAAAAATTTATCAGGATTAATGCGTTCACAGTAAACGAAGAATAATAACAAATTATATCTATGCGATAGATGCCTCCACTATTCTAGTCCTCAAATTAAACTAATTAATCATGAGTTAGATTGTAAAATCCCATACCTATGGAAACGTTAAGCGACATGCAAATGCTGGAATATAATGCATCTACCCACTGTCATATTTGCGAACATCCCTTTTTAGATCATAATATTAAAGTAAGAGATCATTGTCATTTTACCGGTTAATTTAGAGGTAGTGCTCATCAAGCATGCAACATCCGGTATAAAGCCCCGCGAATAATGCCAGTTTTTTTTACAATTTTTCCGGTTATGACTCACACTTCCAGTTAAAAGATATTTCCCAAGCCATCCCCGGTCACATTTCATTATTACCTAAAGCTAAAAAATGCTATATATCATTTACCATAGTTAAATTTCGATTTGTAGATTCATACCGCTTCATTAGCGAGTCACTAGATAAATTATCCTCCTATCTACCATTTAACGATTTCAAAATTCTACGCAGCACGCTAAATCATTTGAATGATGAGCAGCTGTAGTTATTAACTAAAAAGGGTGTGTATCCGTATGAGTATGTAAATACGTGGACTAAATTAGATGAAACTTGTGTTCCTAATAAGGATAAATTTTACAGCTAGTTACTTCTGATTTTCCTACAGACAACCCCTATAACATTCCAAGATGCAATGGTAAAGCAATTGGCTTGATGAAAGATGAAATGGTGAAAGAATAATTAATGAATGGGTGGCTTTGGTATCTAAAATGTACAACTTTAGACTTAAGAATTATGAGGTAAGGAACTTAAAGGTGTTAGGGATTATGTTGTAAAAAATAGGATTAGTTTTAATGATTATTTAAAATGCCTAAGAAGCGGGGATATTACAAACGCCTCTCAAAGCAGTATCATATCGAAAATCCACCACGTTTATTGTATAGAACAGCGTAAACTCGCTCTTAACAATCAAGATGACAAGAGGTATTTGCTGCCTAATGGTATCGATACACTGCCTTGGGGACATTGCAATATCCTCGCTACTATGGATTTAGGTTAAGAAATCAGCTATTGTTATTACATTTTACATTAAGAAATTATTTATTACTATTATTAGCTATTATCATCATCCTTATTATTGCTATTATGCTATAGGTTAAGAAAATTCTATTATTGTTATTATTTATTATTATTATATCAGAAGTTATTTATCGTCTATGAAAATATACATATGTTATATAACAAATTATTTATTGTATGAAAATATATATGTTATTCAAAATGTGTTTTATTAATCCATGAATCATGTGTTTCATCCATACCAAGCCATCAAACATGTAGCTGGTTCCCCTTACACCTTCTCAAAGAGAAATATATCCGGATGAGCTGTGTTCTGTAGTTCTTCGGCTCCAGCTGCAGCTATATATTTATTCGAGTAAATTCATTATAGTATATCATACCAGATGTTATTCATAGATAAGCCCGATGCGGATATTACAATAATTTTTCAATATAATTTTTATATATGAATTATTTGAAAATACTTTCAATTTACTAATTTAAATATGTAACTACATACTTATTATCGAATAATCATTTATCAAAAAATTTTTTTAACTAGGAAATTGTACCTGATAAATATATACGTTGCTGAAGAAGACGATATCAGTGTTAGTCTTCTGATATACTGCATCAAAGCGCTTTAAAGTACTTGGCAGGAAGAGTAACCATTCGAGCAAGTTCTTAGCAGGCTCGATATATGTACTATTTAAAGCAGATATCCAAACCCAATTCTCGTATAACATATACAATCGCTTGTTTAGAATCAAATAATGTTCAATATCGATATTGCATAAGTCTGGAGCAGGTAAAACAGGCGTCTTAGCAGAGGTAGTAGTAATTTCGCATAAAGTAGATGTAGCAGCGGCGGGGGGTTATAATGATTGGATCCCCCTCATATCCGACGCTAAATCACGAAAATGTTTCACATGATATGCATACATAAGAGAATTTACATCATGCGAATGGTGTAAGCCTAAAACATGACCAATCGCATGTAGTAATACAGTATAGTAGCTGATTTGATCCTCCGAGGGAACATGCGAGTCTCGAAGATACCATCGCTGCTCCCAGTCCATGTGTATTTCAGGTATACTTTGATCCTTCTTCGGGAAGTCGGAATTCTCTAGAACATTACCAGGTTCATCAAACTGTTAGAACTGTATCTAAATTTTAAATTTGAATATTTGTCCCAAACTTTAAACGCATTTTCGGTTAATTTTATTACACGCATGTCTGTACTCTCTAGACGATAACCTAGCACAGGCTTTTCCCAATGATACGAATGTGTTACGTATGTATTGATAGCATATTGGTTGGCACATCTTGGGGTAGTTTAGACACTACCTACTCAGATAGACATCTCACTTTTTCAAGGCTTGTTCATGTAATTTTTTACACTTCTCTGATACCACACTTAGAACCAAATTAAACAAAGATAATGATATACTAATATATTTATTTGATGTATGTACAGGTGTAATCAATGTATTATTCAGATATATGATTTTCTCTTTGATTTAGTACAAGTGCAAAAGGTCCTTTCAACTTCTGTATCATTACACCTGCGAGGACGTGGTGCAAGTAATTGAGCGTACGTCTAGTGTGGTGCCCATCGGAGATGCTCCTGTAGCGAAGCGTCAGATGACCGCCATTGGTTTATTCGAAATCCCACATGAAGCAGTCAACCGTATCGTCTGAAGGTGCTCCTCTAGAGGACTAGCAGATGTTCATCAGTGGTACATGATGGTATACCATCACAGTATGATTGATATATTTGAGCATATACACCGTGTGGTGTGTATCTGTCTGTCTGTCTGTCTGTATGTCTACCTGTCTGTTTGTTTGTCTATAGTAGTCGCCTCGCTCAGTCAGTTAGTGTCGGTCTGTATGGTCTGGGGTCGCACTATTGGGGTCGAAGTTTTTCTGGACATATATCATAAGTAGGAGAGCTCTATCAGTTATCCTTACTATGCCTGTCTCGATCACTTGCTAAGACCACTTGTCGAAGAGCAGCATTACGAACTAGGATGAGTTCGTAAAGTCCACCTATCTCTTCGACAGTTTCCGGTATCATCTACAGATGTACAATGGCGTGATCATACCCACTTAGTATAGCTAGGCTTATAACACTATGCCAGTCAAGGTATAATGTTACAAACCTAGTGTAGACCCGGTCGAGCTGCTCTTCTAGAGAGCTCTCGATAATCACGACATCATAATTCCGGACGAATGGCGCTATGGTTGTCAGCTGTAATGAAAAAAAGAATTATAAATATAAATAAAGTAGTATTTAGACAATACATACCGTGAACGTAAGACAGTTCCATGTGATAATGCGCTGTGCGACGGCATCGCACATATAACGTTGTATAGGGGTGGAAGCATAGTGCAACCAATGGTCATAGGGATATATGTAGCCGAAAACCAGTCATCGTCAAGTTCTTCTTCGTCATTGTCTTGCACGTCGTCAGCGTTTTCGTTATTTCTGTGACCCTGGACCTGCGGGCGACATCTGGAGCACTGACATTGTCATTGTTCTGGTCGTATGTTGTTATGTGACTGTTCCTGTGCACTTAGTTGTTATACTACGTCTGACAGTTCCTGAGCGCTACGTTACAGTGGTTGCATCTTGTTAGTTAGAGTGTTCATAAAGTTCTCCTCATTGCTACTCTCTTCAACGATGGTTTCGTTACAAAAGTCAGTATATGTTTGGCAAAGCAGTCGCTGTTGTCGTAATGCGTCATTGTCATAGTCGTCAGAATCATAGCTGTAGGCAGGGTCCATGTCTATGTCGGAGTGTACTCATGAGTGTTGAGGTAATCGTTTTCAGCGCAGGAAGAACATACTCCCTCAACACTGGATGATATGCTGACGAAGTCATTACTATCATTGTTAAGTTCGTCTATGTCAATAGGTAGTGATGTATCCTCGTCACCGATAGTAATGATTTCGGGATTGGTCATGTCAAGTAGTACTGTATCTGCATCAGGATTGTAATCTTTTAGAGAGTCCAGGACTACGGTCGTCAGTTCATAAATTTCGTCGTCGCTGGATTGGGCGTCCACGATAATAGGAGAGGATGCAGAGAGCGGGATATACAGAACCTTAGGGGAAGAAGGGGAGGAATCCTGAGGTGTGTGCGCTGAAGGGAGGTCAACGTGAATTGGATAGGAAACCTGAGGAGTAGGAGTTGGCGGGACATCGGGGAGAGGAGTTGAGGACGCTAGTGGGATAAAGTTAAATGGATACAGGAGTTCCCCAGGCGATGGAGAACGGGGGTTAACAGAAACCTGTTTCGCTAAATATAGGTGCTTCCCCCACTAAAAACAAAGTTTTTCATGTATTTTTAGGGGACATTTTCAAGGTCTTTACGGACTTTTACGGAATTTTCAATAAAATCTTTACGAACTTGTAAAATGTGCAAACGTTATCTTTGTTGGCTTTCATCTTTTTTATATTAATAGTAGTAATCACTTTTAGATGCTGTAAACCCAAGTGTAGCCGTTATCGTAGTGGAGAATACTACGTCAACCGTAAACAGAGGTAAGAAAGCGCTTTCGTGTATTACTGCCACAGATGAGCAATTAAAATTGTTTGCTTTTAGGTAGGTCACGAGCATGCGTGACTCATGATCGTCCCGTAGCGGTGGGTGGACGAGTTAACATCATAAGCCACATTGTGATACTACCGCGGGATGACACTCCCATCCTGAGGAGGTTTCTGGGAGAACAGCCTCACACGAATCACGCACAGGATATGATGTAGCTGCTCCAGGAAGGAGGTGATGCCGGTGATCGGGTGAAGAGCGTGCAGTATTTCGACCAGGATGACTGTGAAGTAGCGTTGCGGATTTTGGATACACCCCCTCTAACAGACGATTTGGATGTGGTATTATCACGCACGTACGAGCAGGCAGACGTGGACGAAATACTGCTTACCCTACAACCTGTATGTGAGCCATATGAGAGGATGCAGTCACCTGTGAGTGAAGATCAGGTAGTATTGCATCATGTCTTAAGTCGTGACTGCATTCCAGAGTTTGGGGATGAATGGTCTCCACTTGCGGAAGAGCGTTCATCGTCAAGCTCTGTGTCGCAGCCGATGCTGGGGAAAGAGGCATTTCCGATTACTCTGACACCTGTAATCGTCCACATCTGCAACATATGCAGAGGACAGAATAGTAGGGAATCCATTTCAAGGTTTGCTGAGCCCTGCTTCAATCGTAGTATTTATGGAGGAGTGGTCGTACAGTAGTTGTACGGTAGAAAGGGAGCTCAGGGGACCCATTTCTGATAGTATGCTGAGCCCCACCTGTATTGTAGGGTTCGCTGAAGAGTGGAGTCCTATGAATTCTTCGATACAAGTGGATCGAATGGATGATTCATCAGACAGTATCCTCAGCCCTGTGTGTGCTGCTGATTTTATATATAATGAATGGTCGCTCAATGACGTATCAGTATCTAGGAGTCCTGCAACACCCATAAAATACCTACCTGCGCAATCACCGGTGAGGGATATAGTGGAAAATGCAGTACCTTCATCCCAAAGTGTATTAAGCCCTACATGTGCTGCGGAGTTTCTGGAAAACGGGTGGGGGTAATACCTTGCTTCCATCCCAAAGCACATGTCAGGGTGAGATACAATGCTGCGTAGAATATGTGTGCTCAGCAACACTATCATTTTTATTGTTTCCTTACCCGTACACTACTTTACCCCTCAACCTGATATATCCATCATACATATTATCCTATTCCTGCCGATATGTTACGTTGCGTCCTCGTTCGCATCGCTGGATATAGCTTTTTTCTTAACAGTTGTAATACATGATAGTAATGCTGCAAACTAATAAAGAGCAATAAATAGTTAAAAAAAGGAATCATAACAAAACACGTAACTCTACCCGTTCACTTATACATTGTTTATACATTATCTCTGTTACAGATCGCAATAACTTAGTTAGAAAGAAAGGTAATTTCCCCTACGCGTACGTGGACAATTTTAATAAATTAGACGATGTAACAGTACCTTCCTATGACAAATTCTACGATAAAATGCGTGATGAAAATATATCCGATGAAGAATACTGTCGCGTCCTACTGGTGTGGGATCACTTTAAGTGTAATACACTCGGGTATTATGCTGACATATACTTAAAATCAGACGTGTTGCTGTTGGCTAACGTGTTCGAAAACTTTAGGCGGTTATGTATAGACATGTATGGATTAGAACTAGCGCAGTATGTTACAATACCTGGATTGGCGTGGGATGGCATGTTGAAATTTACTAAAGTAGAGTTAAAATTATTTTGACTGATATGGATATGTACCACTTTTTTAAGAAAGGTATTCGTGGTGGAGTGATTACTTGTGTTAAGCGAAGAAGTATTGCTAACAACGAGTATGTCCCAAATTATGATTCTAATCGTCTAAAAGTCTTTTTACAGTATTTAGATGCCACGAATTTATACGGATGGAGTATGCGGCAACACCTACTTCATAATGGGTTTATGTGGTTAACTGAAGAGGAAATTCAAAACTTTAATGTACTGAAGATTAATGATGATGCTGATATTGGGTATGTGCTAGAGGTAGATGTACACTATCCGCACCACCTGCATGGTGAACACAATGATTATCTTTTTTGTCCTGAAATAATCTAATCCTAATTTATGTGATAAGACCAAATATGTTATACATTACCGATATTTAAAACAATGTATACAGCATGAGTTAATTGTTACTCATATTCATAGAGTTTTACGGTTTCGTCAAAGTCCTTGGCTAGTACCATACGTAGACCTTAATACAACTCTTCGAAATCAAGCCAAGAACAAATTCGAAATGGATTTCTTTAAATGCATGAAGAATGGTGTATTTGGTAAAACAATGGTGAATGTCGGCAAAAGAAGAGTAATAAAGTTATTGACACATTGGGAAAATAACGGACGTTGTTTGGGTCTAGCACGGTACGTTGGAAAACCGAATTTAAGAATTTTATTCAATTTACTGCTAAATTATTTGCAGTGGAATTGTCCAAACAGGTCGTTACTTATGATAAACCCGTATATGTTGGATTTAGTATTTTAGATCTTTCCAAAATTATAATGTATCGATTTTTTTACGATATCTTGCGCAGTCATTACGGTAATAATGTAACGTTGCTCTATACAGAGACAGATTCTTTAATTGTCGAGGCAACAACTAATGATGTGTATGTCCATATGCGGAATAATGTTGATGAATATGACACATCCAACTATCAAAACGGTCTGCATGGTATTACAACGAATACATCCACCGTCGGAAGAATGTAAGATGAGTATGCAGGGAAAGCTATTCAATATTTTTATGGAGCAGGATCAAAATCTTATTGTCTAAAGCGTGCTGATGATCAAGTGTTTAAAAAAGCGAAAGGTGTTAAGAAAATCGTTATTCAAAAAGTGTTGACGGAGGTAGACTACAAATCTGTTGCGGATGCGTCTGATAAAACAGTAATGTGTAAAATGTTCGTGTTTAGATCAACTTTGCATGATATATACACTGAAACAAAATCGCCTTTCGGTTCCAAGATGACAAACGGTATCGATTGCGTGGCACGTGTACAACATTGGCGTGGGGGTATTGGCAAATTCCGGAATTAGAGAACGTCGATCCTTTGAGTGGTCTACTAGAGGTTGCTAGGCAAATGAATTTGTATAATCCAGTTAGTAGCTAATAGCTTGGGTACTGATGCTGGTTACCTTTAGGAGTGCATATATTATCTCCATAATGAAGCTATGAACATGTATAACCATACATGTTAATATGTATAATATCGATACCCCATTCCAGGTCGGCTACTTAATGTACGAATTTTTTTGTGGAATACATACTATTATTATGACATAATTCATTATCGAGGGTATATACATTAACGTAATCATCATACACATGCTTAAGATTGGGTACTATCTTGTTGAAACAGAAGTGGTAGATTTGCATTATCACGTATAAGCTGTTTTGGAATAGAAAAATACGTTTGGCACAGATAGAAACAATTATTGTTTTGGTGTCTGCCAAAACAGAAATGATCCCTTATTTCATTCTGTTTATGACATGCTACATCATCAAAAATCATTAATTAATCTTTATGTGAATCACTAGGGGATATAACATCACTGTTGTCACTGTATTCGAAATACCCGATATTTTTTAAAGGTGCAAGTAAATTTCGTAGGTACTGTTATTTGGGTTGATATAGAGATTTGCAATATACATAAACATTTTCAAAGCGTAAACCAATTGGATGTTCTAATAAGGTAATCATAACATTTGTTTTTCCACAAACTGATGGACCGACGATTATACCTCGTTTACTACCTCCTTTTAGTAGACCACTATGTTTTGAGTAGTGATTATTGTTAAAAGTGATGTCATAACTTTTTATAGGTAATACAGTACCTTGTGGAATGATGAAACGGATGTTACCCATTGTAGTACTGAACTATATCTTGTATGGCGGTAATAATATATATATATATATATATATATATATATATATATATATATAGTAGTGAATTGTCGGTCAGTGTGGTATGAAGCATAGTTCTCCGTGTAATAGCTATAAAAAGGTTCTGGATTAGTTAACACCTTAATAAATAAATTACCCGTGGAGTTGCATATACCTGGGTACGGATATTGCGGTCCGGGTACCCGTTTACGAGAACGATTAGCTCGCGGTGACAGAGGTACTAACGAACTGGACGAAGCCTGTAAAGAACAAGATATTGCATACTCGCAGTCGCCACATAGCTGATAAGGCTTTGCAACAAAAAGCTTGGAATAGATTTCGTTCCTCAAACGCTATCTTTGGAGAAAGAGCAGCTGCATTAACCATAGCCGATATAATGAAAGGAAAAAGAACAATGGGAATGGGAAGAAAATCACGACGTAGGAACCGTTCTCACAGAAACAGACCAATTTCATTCAATACAGCAGTTCGTTTAGCGCGACGTCGTGTTGGTAGTAAACTTCGGTAATCGCTAAAATCTACGGCACAACAAGCCTTAAACGTTTTAAAACATAAAAAGTATTGACAACCAAGAGAAGAATATTACCAATACCAAAACGTGGGGATTCATAACTCTTATTTCCCTATTTGCAGCATTAGGAGCTTTAGGTTCTTTGGGTGGAGGTACAGCTGCAGTTTCAAAAGCGGTTACTGACGCAAAAACTGCGCCAAAAACTTTAGACACCACTTCAGGTGTATCAGTCCATGAATAATCAACTTTATTATCGATATCCCATATATTTCCTATATCAGGAGTATTTATTTGTTCAGCATCCATATCGTCTGATTGATTTCAATTAACTACTTATTCAACTGCATGACCCCCCTATTTATAGCGAGTGTGACGGCACAATAATGAGAATGAAGCTTAGTTGCATCCTCCTAACCTATCTTACATTCGTTTATTACCTGTGCTAACGATAAGAAGTGCATGCGGAAATTGTAGTGTAAGTATGTAGACCCGTTTCAATCATTTACTAATTATTGGTATTTTTAGATGGATCGTATAATCTCTTGAGTTTTAAGCGATGATTGAAAATATTCTCCTTGTAATAAAATATGAATTGCTGCAATTAAGTGATAAAAATTGTTTGCAGTAAGGAATAAGTTGCCTCATATTATCAGGAGGATAGACAATTACTCGCTAAAATAAGATGTATGAAGCATTTGAATGAACCAATCAATGTTGATCATGTAGATGGACCACCTCCTCTAATATTTGATTATTTTCAATGTAATAATAAACTATGATGACGTACATTTTTTATTTTACCTTTCATATTAACTTGCTGTAGAAATAAACAACTTCACACATTACAAATATCTTTGATTATAATATTTATATACAATATGTACATTAATATAATTATAAGAACAGCGAGGATGATGACGAAGATGATTACGTAGGTTATCCTATAAATATAATCCATTAATTTTATAATGCAGAATAATAATAATGACTTACCTGTACAATTAATTAAGGATAGTTTAGCCATTCTTTTTAGCTTTACCAATATCTACGTCGCCTCCATACAGCAGCGCAATTTGTTCAACGTGCTGCTGAAGATTAAGCACTTTCCCATCCGTTAGCTATTTTTTTAACCTCTCTGGGAGCAATATAGTATGTTTTTTCTGTTTCTACCCCTACCTTTCTACCATATTTAGTGTTTATAATTTTAATATTTTTTAGCCGATATTTATAATAAATAACTATATCGAAAACTCTTAATACAGGCTTGAATCACCTTCGCCTACTAAGTTTAAGTGTTGTTGATGATCCATATTGAAGAGAGAGTTAACCTCTCTGGAAGAAATATAGTATGTTTTTTCTATTTCCACCGCTACCATTCTACCATATTTAGAGTTTATAATTTTAATATTTTTTAGCCGATATTTATAATCAATAACCATATCGGAAACGTTTAATACAGGGTTGAAATTAGCTTCGCCTACTAAGTTTAGGTGTTGTAGAAGATCCATATCAATATATTGAGAATGCGGTTTCCGGTTTCAGGATCTTATTTCTAAATAAACTTTCTACAAATTATATTGAAATTTTTTCAATGTAAATTTAATGCAAATCCCCTTTCTGTATTTTATTACTTCATAATACTGTAACTAGTATTTTAATTGTAAAATGTAATTATATATTTATGTAGTACATTCGTTATACTTGAAGCAGCGCTTTAAGTGAATAATCATATTCTTATTCGAGGGTAGACTGCTTCCCTGTTCTGCCTAATGCTTTCTCCCTCTTTCATCGACCTATGATCTCGCGATGGATTTTCATTTAGTTGGCGAGAGAGAGAACTTGTTAGAGCCGTTGCTAGAGAGAGAGATTTTGTCTTTTATGTATTATCACATTGAGCAATTATATGTTTTAGTATTAATTATTTTAGAATACAATGCAATGACGTAGGAATGTAGTATATTCAATTTTATTATTAAAAATTAGTTTTAGAATGCGCGCCGGATGTTGTTTCCATTTCAACTTCTCGAATACGTTCTATTTCTAACACCTTCTCTCGTTTTAACGGAAATGGAAAGCTACTCTCCATTCATTGTGACGGTGGCTTAGTTATTTATATATTGCAAACTTTAAATATAATTTTTTATGTATGATTTTATTTACAAATGAAAATAGTTATAACTCATAACATCAAAGTCTTTTTCTAATTTATTACTTTATTAGTATTACATATTTATCAACATCATTTTCTATTTATTACTAAATGCATTAATTACGTATTTATTCAATTTTAACAAACGGCTATATTTAGAATGCGCGCCAGATGTTTCTGCATTACTTCAAAACAATAATAAAATCTATATTTCAATTGTAAAATATAAACACTCTAACTAGTACTTTAATTGTAAAATGTAATTGCATAGCAACTATTATTCTAGAATGCGCTCAGTATGTTGTTTATATCTCAACTTCTCGAATATGTTCTCTTTCTAACGTCAACCAAAATTGAAAAGCTACTCTTTATTCATTGTGACGTTGGCTTAAATATTTATATATTGCAAACGTTCAATATAATTTATATTACTTACAAATGCATTATTTTAAATTATATTTAGAATGCGCGCCGGATGTTGTTTCCATCTCAACTTCTCGAGTACGTTCTCTTTCTAACGTCAACCAAAATTGAAAAGCTACTCGTTCTTCATTGTGGCCTTAGCTTAAATATTTAATGTTTAATATAAATTGCCCATTTATTAACCATTAGTTTTAGAATGCGCACGGGATGTTGTTTCCATCTCCTTTTCTGTTTTATTACTTTAAAAGTTATGTTATAGTTTAGTCAAAAATTTAATTATATACTTATTATTATCAAATGCAGTAATTACATATTTATCCACAACATTATTTTCTACTGTTTTTTCTAATTTATTACTTTATTAGATTCCATTGGCGTTGATAAGAAATTTTTAAAACCGGATACATCCGTGGTTTGTACAGCTGATGACCTCATTGTAATATCTTTTA
Organism: Vesta saturnalis; assembly: GCA_036346205.1. Lineage (NCBI taxonomy): Eukaryota > Metazoa > Arthropoda > Insecta > Coleoptera > Lampyridae > Vesta > Vesta saturnalis. The sequence continues at coordinate 196,056 of JARFJB010001805.1, read as the reverse complement.
AACATTGGAATGCATAAATTCGCATTTATAACCATATTGCCAACTTTCAATATAATTTTTATTTATGATTTATTTGCAAATGCATAACATCAAAGTCTTTTTTCTAATCTATCAATAACATTATTTTCAGCTATTTTATTACTTTAAAATAAAATAAAATATGTATTTCAATTGTAAAATGTTAGTATATATAGTGTACATTAGCAATTATTTTTTAGAATGCGTGCCGGATGTTACTTCTCAAATACGTTCTCTTTCTAACATCAACCAAATAAAAAGTTACTTATCATTAATTATGACGTCGAATTAAATATTTAGGTTTATATCACACATTTTACGTTTCATTCCTAAAACCGGGATAGCTCAGTTGGTTAGATGAATACGCACATATTCATAGCTTAACTTACTCGAGTTCGAATTCCGGTGCAAACAATTTTTTCAGGCTTTATCCTGCAACCGGAATACTCCAGAGGCCGTTGAAGAATTACAACATGGCCGCCACGTCTCTCATTGCCAGCTAATGGGCCACTCCCCTTCCTGAACTCAACAAGGGGCGAGGCCCATCCTCGCATCCCATTGGCTTGACATCATTGCTCCTTCCGGTAGAAGGAGCCACGCCCTCTTCTCCCATTGGTCCTCCAACCGCAAACTTTCAGTGCCGGCGGGGCTTAATTGCTTGCGCACGTCGCTAATTGGTGTAACGTCCTGGTCTAGAATGTACATAGCGTTACTACTCTAAACGTCCATGATCATCATTATATATTGATGATCATGAACGTACATTAACAAGCCAACTACGGAATCTAAATTTATTTTCGTAAAGATCGACTAGATCTTTAATAGATTAAATATTATGAAACCACCTTGAAAACGACAAATCAAAACACCCTCTAAAGGACAAAGGCTAACAATAGAAAACGTCACAATCAGAAAACAAATTGTGACAGACTTTAGGTAGTAAAAGTAGTCACATCTTAAAACCCAACAAAGAATTAGTTTTCCGTCAATATTTAACGACTGCAATCGTTATTATACAATAAAAAACATAATCTGTATGTTTAATCTTACCTTAATGTTAACTACAGATGTTAAATCAATGCAATGCTGTGATAACTTAATTTACTTAATTGGTAAAGGATTTACTTCAAGGTGTAGGAAAAACGCACTAAAATCCTAGACAAGTCAACACTTAAAATTAATAATTAAGGCCTACCGTTTTGTCGTTTTCTAATCACAACCTAGCTCAATAGAGAATTTCCTCTTGTTTGTTTAGATTACTTGGGTGTTTATGTATTTCAATAGATTCTCGCTGGAAACGAACATAATGAGTTTGCCTTGATAAACTTTCCATATCAAATTAAATGTTGTATTTAATGCATGGTCAGCTACCGCAGGTTTCTCTGGGTGATTCTATCTACATCTCATATGTTCCTTACGTTTAGTATCAAAGCTAGGCTTTGTAGTTTCAACGTATTCTTTTCCACAGAGATAAGGCAGTTTATACACATCAGAAGCTAATAATGGATTTGGAGTATATTTACGTGATCTTAAATGATTTATAATCTTTGTTGCAGGTTTGAAAATAGTTGTAGTTTCATGGCTAATTAATATTTTTCAATTTTATCCTTAACGCTAGTTATGAAAGTAATACACTCTACCAACATTAAGTGGTAATTGTCCTTTACAAGTACGTTTAACATGTTTAGTTATATTATTAATTTCGTTAAGGGAATAACCATTAGCTTGTAATGACGTTTTTAAATTTATCTACAAACTATAGACCACAAATTGCTTTTTTTTGACATAAACGTAAAAGTGTGCAATTCCATATTAAATAAAAATGATAAATATTGATAGAAGATGCTAATCAAAGTCAAGAAAAATACATGAAAACAAGAAAGTTAATGGCAAGTTCTGGTATCATCGAAAATCGCTAACAGCTGAACATGGTTTGGATAGATTCGCATTCTACGACAACCCCTTTGGTAAAATTTCAGATCTATATCTTAAGCTGTTTCTTATAAGAGTCTAACGCGTGCTCAGCATGACACACCATTCGAGGTTTTCATCTCGATCTGAGAAGGTATGTTAACAGATAAAGACAGACTTGTCAATTCCAAGATAAGACATCATGGTTTTTAGGATCACTGAACCAGGGGTGAACCGGCGCCGCTTCAGCAATGGCTAGAGGAGCGTGGAGAACCGATGTCACCGACGACCCAGCAATATGTGAATCCTTCGATACACGACCTGCCGTTACACCGAGCGAGCAGCGACGCGCCACCGGCTGCCACCATACAGAAGAGGAGGCGGCAAAAGTAAACCCGACCACCATCTTCAGAAGGCATCACTTACTATCAGAAGATCATCCAACAGAAGACCCGCCTACGACCGCCGCCGCCCCAGCCTCCACCGATACCATCGTAGAAGATGCCCGCCTTGCATCCAGCAGCCCTAACGATTGCGTGTTACAGAAGAAGAAGTCGAAGAAGATGGATCGCCCTATACTGCGCCCACACCGACCGCCAAGGCTTTCGGAGCCTTGACGACACCAAGTACCGCTCAAAAGCCATGAAAACCGGCGCCACCATGGACGGACGAGGGATGGCTTTCGCCAAAGCGAAGACTATCAGCCATGGATTCAGGATAGAGCCTGCCACAACCAAGGACCATGACATGCTGATGATGTATATGGATATGGGTGGTACTCCGTACCACACCTATCAGGCAACGAGTGAACATATGTTCAACGTGGTTCTACGGGTGTTTGGTCAGACCTGCAAGAACGAGACATTAATCCTATTTTTTGTTTTAGGAAGGAATAAGGAAGTCCGAGCAGAAAAGGACCTAAGGAAAATTCGGCAGGTGGAGTACGTGGTTCGGATTCATACCTCCATCGAAGACTTGAGGTGGAGATCCGGCATTGGAGAGTGGAATTTCATCGTGCACAGCGTTGCTGTAGAACGGCGGAACGCTGTGTGAAGTGCGTAGGAAATCACCACTCTAGTGAATGCACTAGACCCCGTACCGACCGGCTAAGTGCGCGCACCACCAACAGCAACATCCTCTCAACGCCGAATCGGCGTCAGTTACGCTCGAGCAATGGCAGGCGAAGTTGGGAAGGCGGAAGTACCGACAGCGGCTACCTCGACGTCGTTATCCCACCTGCTCAACACACCTTAGCGTTCGACGTCATATTGGGCTCCCTCGGAGATCTCAATATTGATATGACCCTACCTGTCATCCACAAGGTGTCAGCGTCACTGGAGAAGGTGCAAACCGCAACTGACCTGCGGGTAGTGATCCTCACGCGGCCAGGAGGTGTGTGCCCTTTATGTGTAAGCACTCTCCGGAACGGCGACGAGAAGGGATGCCTCGGATAAGTATATAGCATCAACCCTATAACGATTTCTTGTCCTAATCCTATCTCCTACTTGTTCTGTACCACCTCAAGGTACAGACATTTCATCCCACTATAATGCACAATAATAGCCCGCTATCGTTGTGCAGATAATTGTGACGACCAAGGCAAGACATTTTTGTTCGGATCACTACAATAATCAACATCACGATATCAAGAGCCATAACACCAGACCACGCAAACCAACAACCACGCAGTCCACGCGTATATATATATATATATATATATATATATATATATATATATATATATATATATATATATATATATTAATGTAACTATCAAAATTTAATGAACTTGAACTCAGCGTGACACCTAAGTTCATATGGTCCTTTACATATTTTTTGTACTTAAAGTTTTGGGAGAAACATTAACATTTTCTATCCATGTGAGCTTTTTGCATTATTAAGGTAATTTTAGATTAGATAAAATACATTAATTAACGTTGTTTGAATTTTAAACACAACACAATGTATGTTCGTGTACTCACGGCGTTAGTAAGTGACAGTTTTGTAAGTGAAGTTACACATTACTTCGTATTCAAAGAAACCATTTAACGTTCATTCAACTGTCGTATCCCAAACAAATTAGTCTGCATTATATTATAAAATTATTACCTTTCCTATTCACATAAATTTGATTATACGACCAGGGAAATTGATAATTAATATGTTGACCGCAAAAATGTTGTATTGTTTATTTACTAACGAGAGGCATTATCAATTTGAATTTAACTAAAAGTTGCTATATTAACGCGAGTAGTTTTTGGCATGCACTACATTAATTATTCATTTAAAGGTTCTTCAATCATGTATGTGACTTGTGACAACAATTTACAAATTTCTGCAGTGGTAATTTGTTATATACATCGTTGTAAAGTAATTATGTTTTATCACGTATGTTACTTGCGTTTAATTTATTTTGTGGGACGTATAAATTTTCAAAATACCATAAACATAAAAAATGCAATTATATGAGTCAGGTTAGTGTGCTCCAAAACCATTACTTACGTTTTAACACCCTGAAATCATATTTTAGATCTGATTATATAAAAATGAAGATAGTGTCCGCTTTAATAGCTGTAATTAAATAATAAGGAAGTAGGTAGATATATTATACTCGACTCCAAAATTTCACACCGCGTGTAAAAAGTTGCACTCTTCTAAGATTAAAATTATAAGCATATGTCTATGGAATTACCTCTTCCATTTTGTATTATTAATAATTTGAAAAATTTTTACTACCAAACTGGTTTTAATTATGGAATTAGAAATAAATTGTTCAGAAGCCCTGTCACGAAATCAACCATGAATGAAAAACCTCGAGGAAGAAAAGTTCTTAGAAAAAAGAACACAAATTCAATACATTATTGAATTATTTAGTAATTCTTAAGAGTTCATTCCGTCAAGCTCATTCATCTTGGCGGCGAAAGAGGAATGTTATCGTCAATTTCCGAAATGGTGGCAAATATTGAGTAATTATTCTTATATTAAAATAGTAAAACGCTACCCAGATTACATAATTGTGTACTTACTAGCTTGAAATTATGAAATTGTTGCTTATTTTCAAAAAATGCAGAATGGATTTCACATTTACTTTGTAGCAGAACTAACGATCAGAATAGTTGAAGTGAGCGTCAGCTTTTTTGTCAGCAACATCATGGCAATAGATAGTAAAATGAAAGTATAGATTTGATTCTTAAAGTTGCTTCGTCACTTGTTTTTTAATGTGAAATTTGTATTTGTTTAGTGGTAACACGTTAACGTTGTTAGGAAAGTCTCATAATGTATGTTCGAAAACGAAAAAAAGAACCATAATATGAATGAAATACGCGTTAAAACCGTAATAACCTACTATAAAGTTTCTGTGTCTGCATCCAGAAATATAAGGATAAATATTTAAAGCTGTATTTGCATTATTTAGCACATTTGCTATATTTTACGAGTTACATTCCTCACTTAATATTCAAAATACAGGAATTGATCATATTAATTTATTAATTTAAGTAAAGTGAGCACGATCTTTTTATTTTTCGAAAACATTTCCTGAAAATGAGTTCTTTACATTCACAGCGTTCGATGATCTGGAATACATAAGAATATCATCTTTTTATGTAATTTATAATACTTTATAGCGTAAAACAACCGTATTTTCATAATTAAACTATTATATTTAGTCTTGTAGAATAATAATGGAATAATTGTTTTAGCCCAAAATAACAGAGCAGATTTTAAAGTGTGATTACAGTATTGTTTTTAACTGCGTTAGTTTTCCATTATTCTCATCAGTCACGTAAAACTAAAGCTTGCAAGATTTAATATACTTCAATTATTCCATAACTTGTTGGATGATACACTTAAAATAAATACTGATCCTACAAATTCAGACCTTATTCTGGTAGTACTATTTAGCTTTTATACCAGCAAATTTGCGACTAAAGGTGTGTTATTGACAAACTTTTTGAACTGTCACTACCATATACAAAACCCTTTTTCTTGTTGGGTTAGTAAATGTAAACGTGAGATAACAAACAAGGAAGATGTTTATAAAGGAAGCAGAACTATTGGTAAAATAGCAACGGAAACATGAAATGTAAATTCCATTCAAAAACAACAAATAAACAAAAGAAGTACTGCTTTGCAGCGACACCTAAATGTGAATGAAAGTTGTATCTCATATTTGTTAACAAGCATGGTCAGTCATTTAATTAAAAATTAGTGTTTGTATGATACCATACCAATTACATCATTGTACCTTTCTTTAGTTTTTGTATTGAAAAGTATCTATTTAACAAATTCATTAAAGTTTTTCATTCAAATACTTTCGTTTATACATTTTTGTATTAACTAGGGCACTGTATTTACCAGGCATACACGTCCGCCATTTTTGACATCGAAGCTCTAGTATATGAAGTACTTAAACTGTATAATTTGATTCGTTTTACAATCATTTATTTTAATTAAAATGGTTGGATGTAGTGCTCCAAAGTGCTCTAATCAAAGTGAGAAGTACAGAATATTTAACTCATGCTCAAAGAAGTCGGAAATGTTTAACCAATTGTCGCAGAGACAAGTGGACACCTAATTCAAATGCTAAATTATGCGAAGTAAGTAAATCAGATGTTTATAGAATGAGTGGAATTTAAAATCTTCCAGTATTCAGTAATGAAAGTTATTTTGTTCTTGATTTAACTCATAACCTGTAAACGTATTGTTTCTAGATTATTTAAGTTTGGATTTTAATTTGTGTATGTGTGTTTTATAGATACACTTTGAGGAATCTCAATTTGAGTCCGGTATAGCTGATGGTTGGAGAAAGTTAAAACTGAATGCAATACCTACGTTATCTCATGTACCTAATCTGCCTCTATTAATTGGTATTACAAGACTATCCAGAAAAACGATGAAAGATATTGACATTAACAACGTGAGTGTTCATATATTTTATTTTTGTGTAATATAACTGAAAACATTTACGAGAATGTTGAATTAATAAATCTGTACTGTGATTGTTTTGTAGCAATTGTTTCCATTGTTATACTTTTTATTCGGTGCAATGCATCTGATATAACTGTTGAGCTAAGTTAACAGTTGAGCCCGCTGAAGCCACCGTGAAAAGCTTTTTTTTACTGTTCTAATGTTAAAATGTTATATTTTAGACTACTATTACAAGTAAACGGGGCTGCTTATCTTCAACTGAAAATATCTCACATCGAGAAAATCACTTGGACAATCAATGTAACAATGACCCTGCGAAAGTTATTGAGGATTAAAGAATAAAAATTGCACATTTGAAAACTAAAAGTTTCCATCTTAAAGCAGAGTTAGCTCAAACAAAAAGGGTGTTGGAAGGATTTCTATCCACAGAGAAAATTGCTCATCTGAACAAGACCATAAAATTGTGGTCAGACCAGTCAATAAAACTTGGTCTTAAATTTAAATTTGCGTTTGGTGCATATGGATACAGATAGTCACTAATTATTCTCTGCCAACACACAGTGCTCTAAATAGAAGGGTACCGAATTTGGAATTGTTGACAACTTACTTATTTCTGTACAGCATACAGTTGACAGTTTAAGTTATTTTGAGAAAGACTGTACCATAATGAGAGACGAAATGCAAATTAGTCGTGTGTCAAGTTACGATCAAAACAAGAAAGAGATTGTTGGAGCCATTAGACTGGGCAAAGAATATCGAGAGGCCAATCACATTAGTCGTGCACTTATTCGTGGGGTAACAACACATTACAAACAAATAATTGCTTGTGAAATTACTGGGCCATCCATACATCGTTCACACATCTTGATACAAGATTGTTGTTTTACCAGATGTATGTCATATTCTGAAGAACACGAAATCAGCTCTATTAAATACAGGTTTAACATTACTCTACAGTAATGTAAAAGAAGAACGGTTGCCCTCAAATATGGTTCATGGCAGTTTTGTCCAAAATCTATTTAAAATGGAAATGGAAAGTTGGACTGGTTTTCGGTCTTTATTCCATTTAAAAAATATGAACATTAATCCAAATCATCACACAAAAATGAATGTAGGTGCTGTTGCATATAAGACGCAAAACTAACATTATCCTCGCCAGGAAAGTTTACCGCTACGTCATCATATACAACCATATGGCGTAAAATGAAAAACATGAGTCAAAATTATTTTCGTTATAATAAATTCTGATTAGAAAATATACCCCGAGATGGCACCATTTAAAGCTGCAGAATTCTAAAATATAATTACTTATTTATTGTGATTTATTTTGTAAAAATTAGAGAACGTTGATTATTGCAATGATAACGGCTCAAAAACTATATCCTTGAAATCTAACAGGTGTTTGGTACGTTATTTTTGCAGCCTTCAGGTTATGTAGGTTATAACACATTGCTGCCCTATTACAAACAATGCGATTTTCAACAAAATGTAAAGAGTTATTAATTGCAGCGGAATTATAAAAACAGGAGGATGGTTGTGTTGTAAGTTGCTGATAAACAATAATACAATTGATAGTTTGTATGTTAAACAATTGCATCGAACAACTTATCGAGCTGCACTGTTTACACCTCGCAAGACTACTACGTTTCATAATCATAATTTATTATTTTTTCTACCAATTGAGTAGCAATGATGACCCAAAATAGGATGGTAACATTATTATACAAAATGGATGTTAAGTGCCTAGACAAAATTGAACTATTCTTAGTACGAAGATGAGATTTAATGTGGAACATAACTTATATGGGAAATGTGTGACTAACATCATGAAAAGCATTTTACAAATATATTGTGTTTACATAATTGAAATACATTACTAATAGACATTTCTTGTATTAAATATGAACTAACACACTTGTATCATACTAATTGTAGGTTGTAGAAACATGGTTATCAAAGTGTTAAACTTCTAATCGGAGTCACTATCTATATCCGAGCTTTCAGAATTGTTTCCGATGTTAATAATCAGTTTGTAAACTGTGATGTTCAGCATGTATTCCCGTTTGTACCATTACTTTATTGTTTCTTCAGTATGTCGCACACAGTTAGCCCATAATGATTTTAATTAAAAGAGTTTACTTGCCGACGATTAGGTGAATTGATATCTTTAATGTATTGTTTAAGAAATTTAATTCGCATTTCTGTGATGTAACCTTTCTTTTTTGAATAAACGGCAACGGTAAACTTTCCTGGCGAGGACAGTAAATCTCCCAATGCTCTTGTATGCATATAAGCTTTGAAGTCAATTACAATATAATTTGTTTCCGAGATAAAAAAGTCAAATTATCTAACTGACACATTTCTGTCATTTATGTTAGAGCACATTAGTGAAATGAAGAAAGATTTAAAAAAGAAACGTATGCCAGTGATGAGGGGCAAACTCGAAATCCTGCATCTGACATTTCAACACCTGATCTTCAAACTTATATTATATGGCTGGAGCGATAATAAACACATTGCCAAGAAAAGGTGTTTGCGAAACATGCATTAGCAGTTTAGAATATGAAGAACCCACTATTCCATAAATAATTACTCATCTTGTGGATTATGCTGATATAGGTTAACTGAAACGAGCTAATTCCAGCATGCTTGAAGTTATAAAAAAGTGTGTATGGAATTTATTCGAAATAAACAAAATATATTTAGTGGTAAAACAAAATTTTATGTAAATTTTCAAGAAAATTAGGTTAGTGAATATAAACATAGTAATTTTTTGGAATTTTGTTCCGTTTAAAGAAATGTATTGCTCAGTTCGAGGATTTTCAATTGTAAGTTGTCGAGGAAAGAAAGCATAAAAGAAATTTTACTAGTGCTACTAAGAAAATATTGTACGTTGTAAATATGGTATTACTCTGTATGTCATAGTGTAATAGGTATGCCAGAAGTAAAACATTGTACCTATAATAATTATAATAATTTAAAAACCCCTTATTTTAAATATATGACACCAGGTTTTTTCATTCTTGATACCTTAAACATAGAGAATGAATATAGAGAATATAAAGAGTTATAAAAGAAATAGATTGAAATTTATTCCATAATGAAAATTGTCATTAAGTGTGATAAATTAAGTATCAATTTGAAATACCAGTTTAAGAATTGTAAATTTTAACCAGGCAAATAAATAGATAAGTGGTATCACCTACGAAAAGTCGACTTGGGCGATAGCATTTTACACTGGTTGGATGTTTAAATAGGCAACACAAATAACAGTATTATTCAATAGATAGCATAACCAACAAGGCAGATTTGAAATTTAATAAAACAAAATCTAACAGCAATATATTAAACGGATTAGATTAAGGGAGTGAGATTGACGGAAATAAATAAACGCAGATCGGTGAAATAAAGAATAAGTGAACGACATGGAAAAAATAGAAAGGGTGTTCGAAGAAATGAAAGAAAACATGCGGGTAATGAATGGGAAGTTAGATATCGTTACAAAAGAGTTGAAAGAGATAAAGGCAGACAACAATAAATTAAAAGAAAAACTACGAGAACAAAAAGGAAGAATAGAACAACTCGAAAGACAAGCTAGAAATAAATATTTAACAGTGAAAGGAGTAAGTGATGTAGAGAATGAAAGCGAGGCAGAAGCTAAAAAGAAAGTGGACTCGGTGCTACAAAAAATTGGAAGCGGATTGTAGAAAGAGGCGAAAATAGAGGACATAATAAGTTTGGGTAAATATAAGGAAGGGATGAGAAGACCAACCCTAGTGAAGCTGAAAAAAGAGACCACGAAAGTACAGATACTAAAAAATACGAAAAAAAAATTTAAATGGCCAGAAGTATGGATTGATGAAGATTTTTCCAAGAAAGTGCAAGAGGAAAGAAAAGCTTTAATTCCGGAATTGAAAGAGCTCGAAAAAACGGATGGACAGCATATCTGAGATACGACAAATTAATAGTCAATAACGAGGTATACAGGAGAGAGGACTTTGTACAAAAGGCGGAGAAGGACATAACAGAAAAATATAATACTAAGGGAACCTCAACTTAAACAAAGATATAAAACAGAAAATAAAATATAAGTACAATAAGATAACAAAGACTGGAAAGGAAAAAGAAAAAAGGAAGATCAAAGATAATCAGCACCCGTTAGGTACTTGGAATATACAAGGAATGTATGAAAAAGAAGGGGCAAAGACATTAGATCAGGAAGCAAAAAGATATGAGATGGATTTAATTGCAATTCAAGAAATACATATAAATGAAAGCAGAATAACACAGCTAGAAAATTATGTACTATTCACAAGAGAAACGAAAACGTGCGGAGTGGGCTTTCTAGTGAGTAAAGAGATCAAAGGGAAAATTGTAAATTTTGAAGCAACCTCAGAAAAAATCTGCTATGTATAAATACAAAATTAATATATCGATTCTAAACGTTCACGCCCAACAGAAGTGAAATTAGATGATGAGAAAGATGAATTCTATGAAGACCTAGAAGTGCTATATAGAAACGAGAAGAAGCGAAATATTAAGATAGTAATAGGAGACTTAAACGCTAAAATGAGGTGGTGTCCCACTGTGCATAAAGTACATGTTTCGGCGGGTTTCAAGAGGTAAATGCTCAGATATTAGTTGATTGAAACTGATGTTGATGATGCGAAACAATAGTTGCATGAGGATTTTCATCAGCCCATACGTGTGAGTTGTGTAAATTCGTGATACAATTTTTGGTAGAAGCTGCTTCGTCTGTAAAAAGAATAGTGCTAATGAAGTTTTCATTATTTCGTTGCTGATGCAATAGCCAGTTTTCGAACTGCATTCTATGAGAAAACCTTCAGGAATCAATTCATCCACTTTTTGCAAATGATATGGGCAAAACAGCTGTTCTTGAAGAACTTCATGAATTATTGTTTTCGGCTTATTAAATTGTGCGGCTAATTTGCGAGTACTCGTTGAAGGAGTGACTTTACCTACCAATAATCGACGGAAAACGGAAATATGGTGGGATGAGAAGTGTCGTAGAAACTGAAGAAAGAAACAAACTAAGAATGAAGGCGCAAACAAAATAAGAATGTGACCACGAAGCCTGCAAAAAGCAACGAGCGAAAGTGAAGCAGTTAAATAGAAAAAAGAAAAGAGCTCAAGGCGAATGCAAAATGTCGGAAATAGAAGCACAGTGTAAAAGGAAATAAATCAGAAACTTTTATAGAGAAATCAAGAAAGGAAAAAAAGCGTACAATCATAACATATATATATATATATATATATATATATATATATATATATATATATATTAAAGATAAAGAAGGAAAATTAATACGAAAATAGGAGAGAAGGTAAGGGACGAAGAGACGGAACTACCAGAACCAACGAGAGTATAAATAGGGGATATTATAAGCAGTATGAAGAACAGCAAGGGTGCAGGTAAAAGCGGTATAAAGATAGAGAATATAAAATTCGCTGGAGAAGGCCTGAGAAAGAGAGTATACGAACTAATTCAAAGAGCCTGGAGAGAAGAAACGATACCGTCTCGTTGGGAAATCGTGACTGTAGTACTTATCCTAAGAAAAGAGATCTGTCTGAGTGTAACAATTACAGAGGGATATCTTTGCATAGCAACACTGATCAAGAGAAAATTGGAAACGCTGGTAGAACCAAGAATAGGAGAATACCAAGCGGGATTTAGGATGGATAGGGTAACGACAGATCAACTATAAAGACACCCTAACAACATGCTACGAGTACAACATATCAGCTGTTGTCTTGTTCATCGCTTTTAAGAAGGCGTACCACTCAATTAAAAGAAGTAAGTTAAATGAGATACTGGAAGATTTCAAAATACCAGAGAAACTAAAGAGATTAATTAATATGACACTAAAACGAACCATACGCAGTGCAAAGGTGGGAAACGAAACGTCCAGCAACTTTGAAGTAAAAACAGGACTTAGACAAGGTGACCCTCTATCAACATTACTTTTCAAGATAACATTAGAGAGAGTTACCAAAAGAGTGGGTTAAACAGAGACGGACAAATAATGCACATAAGTAGGTTACGCAGATGACCTAGCCATAATAAGAAAGAAAGAAAAAGAAATCAGAGAGGTAATGAGGAAAGTTATTGAAGAAGCAGAAAAAGTAAGCTTGCCAATAAACCAAGAAAAAGGTATAGTGATGAGAATAGGAAGGAAAGAACAATTAAGAAACATTCAGAAGTCGAAGTCCAAGGAAAAAAGATGAAGAACGAGACGAATTTTTCTACTCAGGAGCAGCAATTAATAACATGTGTGAAGAGAAAACAAAGCAGCAAGAGCGATGACTCGCCTCCTAAAATCAAAGCAAATGTCATGGAATGGGTGTCGCATGGGTGCGCACATTTGAGCGCGCGTCAAAAGGTCGCCAGGGAAAAAAGGGCGCCGACGAAAAAAGGTCGCAGACAAATGATCGCTCGAAAAGAGGTTGCGTATATAGGAAAATGTAAATGTTAACAATTATCTAGCTAAATACCGGAACTCCGGTGCGGCGTTGATTTTAGAAATTTCGGTCAGTACACTCTATAGAAAATTTGAAATAAGTAAAAATACCCATCATTAAATCATAATTATTCTTAGTGTCTTCAACTGCAATTATCGGGTTAATTTACTTTCACTAAGTACTTTAAGCCTGTAATTGTTTGGTGTTAATCGTAGAGTTACCACTTCTTAATTATTTTTTAATATGGTTCTAAGGCGTGGTAAGAAAATTAAGGCAGATGAATTACAATTATCCTCAATCACTTAATTGATCCCTTAATTGGTTCTTAATATGGTCTGAAGGCGTTTGATGAAATATTCCACCTAGTTATTTGTAAAGTTGTCGTTCTGTCAAGATGGTCTTAACATATATAAAAAGTCAAAAAGGTGTGAATATGTTATTGTACAATGAATTTATCCATAGAAACGAAAAAGTGATCGGTGAAAAGACGATTTGGAAATGTGCCCAATATAAGCAGTGTAAGTGTACCGGAAGAGTTCACGCAGTGGTAGATGCAGTGGTGAAAAGTAAAAGCCACAATCATGTTACAGATGCGGCCAAATTAGAAGCAAAGAGAGCTTGCAATAGAATTAAAAGAACGACTCAGAAGAGCTTGTTAGTCCCGAAGAATACACCAGAAACTGTAATGGTGAACCTTTTCTTTTATTCCATAGTAGTCCAAACGATCAAAGAATTTTGATATTTTCCACTCAAAGAAACTTAGCTTTTATGGAGAGCTATGATCAGTGATATGCTGATGGCAGTGAACTGTATAATATAACTGGAATGCGTACGCTTGTGTAAATTCTGTGTCTAAGGCGGTCGTCAATGTTAGAATGAATAAGTTGCTGTCGAATGGGATGTTGTCCTGCTTCAATTCATCAGTTGTATTAGTGAAATCACCCCGTACGTAAGCAGTTGATGAATAATTATTGTTTTAATCGTTTTGATTAATACAAATAAAGTTTGTTTAAAATGGTAAAACATTGTTGTGCTTGGTTGTATTAATGAATGGAATCCCAATTCAAATATCCGATTTCATAAGTAAGTACATACATCTTTTTGTGAATGTATTGGTATTTTTACCTTAAACTAATTTAACTACTAAATCAATTTTGCTTTCATATTGTACTATTTCAAAATAACTAACGTAACGTTTACAGATTTCCAATATAGCGAGTTGACATTTTAAAATTGTGGATAGAAGCTGTTCGTTTGGTCAACTTTAAATGCAATTCTAATACTGTGTTATATGTTGTGACCATTTCACAGTTGATAGTTATTTGGAGTCGTCATTGAATAGGCAACTATTAAAAAAAGATGCAGTTCCTCCTATTTTTATGTTTCCTAAGCATTTGCTTAAGACATCTAAATGTCGCAGAAATTTAAATCGCCTTGAAATAACTTCTCCATTAAAGGTACTACTAGATGAAAATTGCCCTTATGTGATACTTAATTTGAATTATTTTTCAGGAGCTAAATAGTAATATGGAAATTGATTGTGAACCAAGCAGTAGTACAAGTATTTCTAATAGATCTGATAATAACACACAAACTAAAGAAAATACATTTGAATTGAAAATGTCTAGGAAGGTCAAAATATTGCAGTAGACATTAAGAAGAAGAGAAAAGCGCATCAACAACATGCGAGATTTTATTAAACATTTAAAAAATAATAAATATTGCATGAAAGTTTAGAAGATGTACTCCATAATAATTTTAGTAATTTTACTATGGAATTATCTAAAAGTGAAGCTGCAAATGCAAGGGTAAGTGGCACTCAAAAGCGATATACAGAAGAAATGAAAGAATTTGCACTTACTCTTTACTTTTATTCCCCGAAGGCTTATCAATTTGTGAGAAGCAAACTATGTTTGCTGTTATTCGATAGTGGCTGTCATCACGGAATTGTGAAGTCGGTTTTTTAACAGAAGTGTTTCAATTTTTACAAAACGAATTTAAACAGAAAAGTAAGTTAAACGATGAGTATTAGTATTCGATTCAATGGCAATTCGTTCTGAATTAGTTTATGATAAAAAAAATGATAAATATTGTGGTTACGTTGATTTGGGTGGAATTTCTAACACGAATTGTGAGGAAATGTCTACAGAAGCATTGGTGCTCCAAATTGTGTCATGTACATGGAAATTTAAATGCCCTATTGCATATTTTTATGTTAACAAAATGTCAGCCAACGTACAGACCCACTTACTTCTACTAGCGGAATGAAAATTGTTTGAAATTGGCATAATTGTGCGCTCTATTACTTGCGATGTTTGTGCTACTAATATAAAAACTTTCCAACTGGTAGGTTGTAAGTTATCACCAGATAGTATCAAGTCATCTTTCAAACATTCATGTAATGATAATGACATTTATTGCATTATGGATCCTTGCCACATGTTAAAATTGTGTCGAAATACTCTTGCCGCAGTGAATATGGTGCCGAATACAGGAGACATTTCTTTTGACTATCTTCGAATAAGTGGAAATACAGATTTTTTTTGGAAGTGAAACTACTAGTCAATTTTTAAGAATTTTTGATAGGGTTTTTGGTGTGATGAACACTCGAAATACTTTTGGCAAAGGTTATAAGTCTCCCTTGTACTTCAGTAATAGACTTTACTGGGAACATATTTTGTTGGAAACCGAGAGAGATACAATTAAAAATCAATAATTGTAATTTACTATTTCATGCAAGAAAAACATTTGCACTGGATTTCCTTATTAATATTTATAGTTTTAAAAATTTAGCTTTAGATCTTTTAAATAATATTAAAAATCCATTAGCATATTTTTTCCCTTATAAATACAGTCAGGATCATTTATAATTATATTTTTCGTATATAAGATGTCTTGGTGGTTGGAACAATAATCCAAATTGTTTTCAATTTAAATGGACTCTAAGAAAGTTACTGTTTCGGAGTAGTGTTAGTGCTAGTATTAACATTAATTGTTTTAACAATGATTTTGACCAATACCTATTTTTGATTGTAATAATCGCCATATTACGTTTGAATGTGATACAAACCGTAATGTAAACAAAATACAATTAACGTCATACCTTGATACAGTCACACTTTCGTCATTTCAAGAAACATACAACATATATTGCTAGTTCAATATTAAAACAACTTCTGACAAAAAATGATTGTACTTACTGCCATGAGATTTTAATTACTAACTATGTTTCTAATGAACATAACTTTGCTGGTCAAAAACATAAACATTGTAGCTTCATTGCTTTTATTTCTAAAGGCAAGTTAATAATCCCTGCAGATTCTGTTTTTGAAATTATAGCAATTACAGAAAAAGCATTCCGAGCGAAAATTGCTCTTGGGTACTCGTTCAAGAATAAATTGAAAACAAACATTACGATGACTGTTATGAAACACTTCATACCACAAACAAATACTTTATTTCAACCTCCCTCATCCAATTATTAACGTTTGTGATGGTCTTCATGAAGTAGAAATTTTAAAATATGTTTGTAATACGTTTGCTAAAATACGGATTTATACATATGACAAAAAGACAATTTTGCGAAAATTGGGTAACAAAGCAACGATTAGACAAAAATTGCATAACACTATTTTATTTTACAATGTTTAAATAAACATATTTTATGTTATTGAATTTGTAGCTCATCCGTCTCATATTCTAAGATTTTTTAATCTGTGTATTAAAAACTTACAACATAATTATTTAATTATTTAAAACCACACAAAATCCTAAACTAAAAATTAGTAAAAAGACCCATAGACCCTGTTTATTTTCCTACGTACAAAGTTTCCTATTGAAAATAACAATTTCAAATGATTACTGAATGATACTAATGAAAGTGTTAAGGACAGACAAAGATAGAACCCCACGCCGCAGCAACTGCACTGTTCTAACTTTCTCGACCGTTTCTTGCTATATAGCGTGCGCATTCCAGTTATATTATACAGTTCACTGGCTGATGGCACATTTACTTGTTCTCCTTAATTACTTGGTGATCTGTATACAATCCATAGCGTACAGTATAGCAATGTTGTACCAACTGTTTATGCACTTCTTCACAAAAAGATTAAGCAAACATACACTCGACTTTTCCAGGAATTAACCCGGTTTGGGACTTGCAACTATAATGGTGGATTTTGAAAAAGCAGCAATTAATGCCATACAAGAAGAGTTTCTAGGAGTTAGCATTCGTGGCTGCTTCTTTCATTTTACGCAATGTTTGTGGTGAAATGTGCAAGATGCAGGACTGAAACGAGTTTATACAGAAGACGCAGATTTTGCTCTACATCTGCGAGAACTTGCAGCTTTTGCGTTCGTATCTGAAGAAAATGTAGTTGCAACATTCGAAGAGCTACTGGATAGCGAATTTTATACACAGAACGAAAATTTGCTATTACCATTCGTAAACTACTTCGGCGATATGTGGATAGGTCACAGACGACAACCGTAGTTTTCAAGAAATCTTTGGGATTGTTTTGAATTCATAGAGGAAGACATACCACGTACAAATAGTTCTGTAGAAGGATGGCACAACAGTTTCTCCTCTATATTAAATGCAGCACATCCAAATTTATCGAAATTTATCAATGCGTTAAAGAAAGAGGAGAGTTTAAATTGTTTGAAACAGCCACGCAAAAAAAAATTGTAAAGATACGGCGCAGCTATTGAAAACCATTTGTTAATAATATGCCAATCGTCCACGTTTGGAATATTTAAGGGGAGTTGCACATAACTTCTAGTTACAAATATAGAAAGCAAAAACCAACAAAAATGACAAAGGCTATTTTGAAGCCGACTTCTTAAAATTATATTATTATATTGCAGGTACAAAAATCAAAAAGCAACAAAAATAATTTCATCTGAGACCTTTTTTCGCTGGCGACCATTTGATGACGTGCGTTCAAATGTGCGCGAAATTTTTTCGCGCAGCCAATTGTCCGTGACCTTTTTTCGTACATTTCATTTTACCATACGTATGAGTTGTCTGGTGCATCTGGAGTGTTGAAAGGCATTGTAGGGACTGTGTCTCGAAATGACTCTCCACATAACGGCAGGTGTATGTAGGACTATTGATTCGGTTGACACCCCGTCGTTCCTCTGGATTTTTTAGATCTTGGTGCACCATTTTCCCTATTTTGACAGTTTTGACTGCACGTGACCCATGGTAGTTCTTGACCGATTGACTCTTCTCAGTGTGGAAGTTGTAGTGGTGTAGAGTAGTGGGAGTCCCTCGTTTATTTTATACCTTTTTTAATGCTTTTTTACAGTGTATATGTTTTTGTATGAGGATGTAGAAATCGCTAATACACCGTGGTTAAAATTGAAGTTCAAGTAGTTGGTTAAGTAAGACACAGATCGTATATTTAGCATAGGTATAGTTAGAATGCGTTTATGTGTATAATTATGCTATACGTGCTGAATATCGTTCTCGCGCTGGAGATGTGAGACGGGTGAGTTTTTATAAACAGGGGTAATTTTATTTAATTTTTGGTGAATTTAACTGACTGTAACTCTTCGGGTTTGCAATAGTAAATCTCACGAAATATAGATGGAGCAGAATTCTATCTGTAGCTACCAAGAAGTTAAGGGGGGTAAGGACATTGAGCGCTTTTCATTGAGAGTTTCGATAGAGAAACTCATGAATTTTGAGTACTTGAGTGTGGGTTAAGCTTACCTGGTAGAATAGTAAATTCAAAATATTATTTTGTATTAATATATACCATACAGTTTCATTCCATATGAAGATAAAACTATATAAAGGCATAATAAGGCCAAGAACACTGTATGGGTGCGAGGCATGGGTACTCAACCAAAGGACAAAAGACGGGCTTAGGTATTTACGCAGAACAGCAAATAGATATGGCGGTAAACCCAAGAAGGTTGGAATGGCTGGGTCACCTCGAGAGAATGTCCGAAGATAGAATTGTTAAAGGAATAGCCTGGAGAAGATCAGAAAATGAAAGGAAGAAAAGAGAGGCGGTGTTGTAAGATCTGCAGGAGAAGGGAATAACCAACTGGAAGACCAAAGCAAAGAGCCGGAAAGAATGGAAACTGATTACCAAGCTCTGAGCCTAAAGCACCGCAACAAAGCTACAACACCTTAACCATTCCTTCTTCGAAATGAGCGTAGGTGCTTAAATCAATAAAAAGCTGGATACGTAATCATCCTATAAGATAGAAAAATAATTCTGACTCATTTTTGATGTATTATTGATTTACGAAAGATTATTGGGTCTTTCTATTTCTATTTAATTGTGTCCAATCGTAGCTTAGTATGAATGTTCAATTAATAACCGTTGTCGGTGCCGTGCTGATATCATTCCTGTGTCGTGCCGGTGTCGGTGTTGTTAAGTGGGAAAACGGCCAGTATCTTACCAGACGTTTCCGGTTATGCGATGACATTAGCCAGTTAGGGTAGGGTTATTTCTAATTTATTCAGATTTCAGTGTATGTAATATTTACAAAAGTTAGTCTTGTTTCTTACATACTCACTTACTGAATAAAAAAAAGAAATAGATGCCGGTGGAAATGTTTGTATTGTAAAAAAACTTTAGTAGGTGCCTTGTAGGAGGTGCCTTGTGGTTTCTAGCTACGACAAATTACATGAGCAATCTAATGTATACCCGTGTTAAAGTGCAAAAGAAGTCAATTGTATCAACTAATTTCATCAAATTAATGATATGAAGTTTCTCTTTATACATTTCGGTATTAGGTTAATACTAATCCACATATTCGTAGAAAGTAATGACAACTTGAAACTTTTTGTAAAGTAATCCTAAAATTAAATTATCTTCAAGAAACATAACTTATACGTTTTATTTGATAGATAAAGTAGCTTCATTTGTGAACAGAATTTGATAGAAATTCCATCAAAATGCCTTGCATTAATTTCAATGATCATGGCCAATCCACGTCTACATCGACACCTCCGCCGACGCACACGCACAACACGTCCACATACACATTTCCTTGAAAACGGTGTAAATTACTAAATAATGCGGAAAATATGTAAAACTGTTGAACCACCAACATCAATTTATTCACGATATTAACAAGAGCGTCACTCTAGAATATTAGGGATTCTATGTACATATCTAAAATGTATTAAGTTGGTTACTCTAAACGACATAGATTAAGCTACATAAATAGTACATTTTAAAAATCATTTTAGAACCTATGTTTAATACATATTAAAGAACGTTTCTTTCAGGACTTTTTCGGTTACCCTTTCCCTGATTAGGTTAGGTGTTAGATCGGGGTAGCCATTTTCTCTAAATATTTAAGCCATATTTTCTTTTTCTTTCTTCATGTCCTCTTGTTTTGAGAATACTGTTTCAGCCCTATCGTTCAAACATCTCGCCACGCCACACGCTTTTGTGGTGATTGGAGTTGTAGACCTCTGTACAACCCACTAAGATCCACAAGAAAGGAATTCCTCTGAAACCAATATTGAGCTCGAAAAATTCACCTTGTCATCCATCAGCACACTATCTGTTAGGCATTATCACACCCTTATCAGGAAAAACCGAGTCTATGGTCAAAAATACGCATCACTTCCAACCTAACCACAAAGCTTCAACATCGGGAGCCTATTTACAAAAATGTGCCCATCGATAAGGCACTAATTATTATAAGGGAGAGGCTGGAAAAAGATGAAACGTTAGACGAACGCACTTAACACTCGGTAAAAACAATAATGGAACTTCTCACAATATGCATTAGCACTACATATGTCCAAGTAGATGCCAAGTTCTATCAAGAGTTTGAGATAGTGGTGGGTTCCCCACTATTACACATAGTGAGCAATATATACATGGAAGAGTTCGAAGACCAAGCGATATCAGAATTCACGGAAAAAGCCAGTATGTGGCTTAGATACGTAGACAACACCTTTTTAATTTGGCAAAACGACAAGCATGGATGAATTCCTAGATCATCTAAATAGCCGCGGATCCTCTATAAAATTCAGAATGGAATTGGAGTCGAAGCAGAAACTGCCATTCCTGGATGTACTTGTACACAGGACTGACAACACCTTCACGCCAAATGTATAGAGAAACCCACCCACACGGGGAGGTACCTATCCTACAACTCCAATCGTCACAAAAGTTAGGAGTGGTAAGATGCTTGTACGGTAAAGCTGAAACAATATGCTCAAAACAAGAGGACCTGAACAAAAACAGAGTAAATATGGCTAGAATACTTAAAGACAATGGCTATCCCGGTCTAACACTTAAACTAAACAGGGAAAGGGTATCCGAAAAAGAAGTACCTAAATATACCGCGGTAATACCATATATACAAGGTATTAACCGAAACTAAACCATACAATGAAGACCAGAATTCCAATAATTGTGTATACAACCTACCATGTGAATGTGGCAGAGCATGCATAGAAGAGAGCAGTAGGCCACTCAAAGTGAGAACATAAGAATAACATCATCAAGGGTGAAACAGAAAGATCAAGAATAGCCACATACACCGCACTAGCAGATAATTCGATAAGCCAAGCTAGTGTAGAAATGTAAAAAATATATATTGGATTACTCAGTGGCTCAGCGGTAAAGGTGCCAGCCTTGTAAGTGAAAGGTATCAAAGTTCGAATCTGAGAGTAGTCAAGTGCTGACAAAAAATCATAATATATGAATTCAACTCAAGTGCGAAAACAGTCCTTCTCAGGACTAAGCCTGATGACGGAAGCGGTCCGCTTTTAAAACGTCGCGCTATAAAAGCAAAACTCTGGAAATATGCCGATCAACTCAAACTAATAGAATCACCAACACAATTCGCCAATTTATACTACTAACCAATTTTTTCTAGAATTATTGTAATATTAATATAAGAAAGATGAGTACGGGATTATGTCGAACGAAAGTTTTTAAATTATTATTGTTATTGAATTTCGTTGAAAAATATCAAATTTGCATTTAAAACCTATAGGAAAACGTATTGATCAAAAAAACATAAGATATACTTTGAAGTAAGAAGATCATAAGGATTAGGGTTACATAACAGTATCAAAAAGAAAAGAAATAATTTATTTGTTATCAAGGTCCGTGTTTCCTATAACCAATGTAGAATTTTCATATTTCAGTTTGTTTGATATTTGATATTTCTTTGTTCATCGATAGAGCTTGATAAACCATAGCTGTATTGTTATATTTTATTTATGCCTTTGTATGCTGATTCACTTTTAAACTCTATCTCCCATTTTTGTTTGTTTTGAAGAATGCATGGTTATCAGCATACCAATATATAGAAACAAAACTACTCTGAGAGAAGTTTTATATGTATAATTGAGTCAAATGCTCTCGATTACTTCCAGCAACCGTTTTCAAATTAGCGGCTATAGGCGTATTTATCGTCCAAGTATACACAGGTCTTATATAAAAGTATTTTTCAATCAAATTATTGTTTTAAGTAGTTTAGCAAACGACACACGCAAAATATCAACCCTAAAAGAACCTTTTAGAGATTAAGAGATTAAAATAATTTTTTTATCAAAGCAAATCATTTTAAAATTGCTTTTTTACTCTATGTATGTATAAGACAGCTTAATTAAGCGCAATATATCAAATTTGTTCCTTCAGTTGAAGACGTATGATTTGGAAAGTATTTTGTATCTAAAACGGATTTACTAGATCCCTATAGGCGTTTTACAGTAAGTAGACAATTTAAACTATAAATGTTACGGTTAGAAATTATTTGCTTTGAAAGTTGTAATAAGGGACTAACGTTGTTATAATCATGTTCTCTAGAGACATAAATGACATGCAGGGGTAGCTTATTTAGTGACATGTCCTTTAGAACAACTCTAAACTGACGACAATACTTTACTGAAATACTTCGTTACCCTTATAATTATACAATTTCATCAATAGATCTTTTCTGTTATGTTTGAACATTTACGGAGATTATATTGCATGTAGATGCTTGACGCACTAATAACAATATGTGTAAAAATGAACTGCAGGTTACATCCAAACATAATGGATGGAATCAATTTTTTACTACAAGCATACATCCATATGACGAATAAAATCAATAGGGTTTAAACGCTTGTCCGACATTCACCGAAATATTTTTATTTTCATAAAGCTCAAAACCAAATATTCATATTTGATTGCAGTTGATCAATATTGTCTCATATTTTTCTTCACGAGATGCAATACTGAGAATGATATAAATTATAATTATTTAATTGATTTCTTATTTACTTTAGTGATTAATGAAAAGCATGACGTGTTATAAAGCCAAAACTTCTTGAAAACAACACATCAAGCGAGAGTTTAAACTTTAGACTTGAACGTGTTGAGAAATATAGGAAGGGAAAGCAACGCTTTTGAGGGAAAAGTTGTAATCGAAATATTTTTTTATTAAAGTTTTTCTTAAAGTTTTCAGTGATTTTATGTACGATGATTGCATTCAATGACTATTGATTATACCCATATTTCATATTCCATTATGGAAATGTTACAAATTTTGAACAACAAGCATTAACTTATCGAGAAATATTAATCAAAAAGTTACTAGTTAATTGAATACCCGTTCTCGTTTTAGGTTGTTTTTAAATTTTTTATGAACAGCAATATTTACGCTTGACATTACATTTTATGGCTGAAAATACAATGTCACTAAAATACTGCTTTCAGCAAAACAAAAAACAGATAAACAAAGCTATGTAGATCACAAAACGGTTTGTGAATAATTAAGCACATTAAAAAATTGAAATAGTAAAAAGTTTACTTTTAATAGTTTTATTGTCCATTTTCCAAAAAAAACCGAAAAGAATAACTAAATGTACTTTGTACTATAGCTACATTATTTTATATCTATGAAGTATGTAATAGCCAAATTTACATTCTTGATTTGATATAATTTGAGAGCATTATTTCATTATTCCTCCAAAAACTGTTAAAAATTACTAACTCGCTGCACCTTAGTTAACTTACACCATCAAACAAATGTTAAAACCAATACATTACCTAGATTTAAACGTACCAATAAATTTGCAGTTTGGGAATATTACAAATCTTTACTGAATTATATCACGGCAGCTATTAAAAGAAAGAAATCACTATTCTAAAATTTAAAATTAAACATATCGAGAAATAAAATCGGGAGAAATAAAAAAATCTTAAATATAACAGCCACGTAATTAACCCGATTAAAGATAGCATTCTAACCAAACACTCGCTTGGTTAATTCCTATCGGAATAATATTTTTTCTAATAGTAAGTTCATTTTTTCGTTGGTCCCTGAAAATGATACATGGACTGTTATCGAAATACGCAGAAATAAACAGTAGTATAGCTACCGCACTTCTGGGCCACTTTTTGGCGGGAAATTTAAATTTCAAAGTCATGTGTTGGCAGGAAATAAAAATTTCAAGCTCATGTGTTGACGGGAAATTTTAATTTCCAGGTCAGCGAAAATTTTAAAGTGAAGGTCAAACCCCTCTAAGTTCATTGACATTTTCAAGGCCATAGTTTAATGGGAGTATTATATTACAATTATTCTAAAAATAGAATCAGTTCGTGGAAACGGAGTAGTCCAAAGTTCATTGACCTCTTTACGGTCCCAGTTCATTGACCTTTCCAAAGTCGTGCCATATTACAGGTTCTTAGAAATCTAAAGGTAGAATCAGAGTTCACTGACCTTCCCAAGGTCAAAGTTCATGGCGTGTCTTACTACAATTCTTAGAAATTTGAAAATAGAAATCAATTCGTGGAAACGGAAGGCGAAGAGCCTTGACTGTAAAATTCTGGAAATAGTAAAATAAGCATTCCTAATCAATGATTCATGTAACTGTGTTAGCGCATGCTCGGAAATAGAATCAGTTCGTGGAAACAGGAGGGGGAGAACATTGAACGTCAAATTCTGGAAATAGCAAAATAAGCATTCCTAATCAATGATTTATATAACTGGTTTTGCACATGTTCGGCATTGCTCAGTTCTTAGAAACCTAAAAATAGAATTAGTTCGTGAAAACAAGAAGAATGATGGGTTGTTGCCTATGATAAAAGTAGGTCAAGGTTAGATGGTTCTTGTATTGGGTAAATTAAGTCAAAGTCAAATTATTTTACCTGTTCAAGGTCAAAGTTCATTGACCTGTAGGGATATCATACTACAACTCTTAGAAATCTAAAAATAGAATCAGTTCGTGGAAACGGGAGGGGGGATCCTTGAAGGTCAAATTCTCGGTAAACTAACCAGTTCTAGCAAAATAAGCATTCCTAATAAATGACTCATGTAACTGGCTTGGCGCATGCTCGGTATTGCTCAGCTATCCTTGTGGGGTCAACCCATCTACATAAATTGAAATTTTCATCTTTTTCTAAAAAGAGTGTGTAAAGCTGTTGTTATTATTGAATATACTGCACATTGTTATTGTGTATGTAAAATATCTTACGTAGTACTATTGCAATATTGTGTAAACCTAATCGGATAACAACATTTTTACTATAAATTACTACAATGCAATCAATTTCACATATGAGCTCCCAAGTTGTGGAGTTAACCAGGAAAGCGTGAAGCTAATTAAACGTAAAGATGAACTAATTCGGCACATTCGTATCTTAAGGAAAAATATTATGTTAGTTGAACAATATATTAGTAATAAGTTAGATGATAAGAATGAAAACATTCTAAAGATAGAGAGTAATTTAATGCTTATGAAGTATTATTTACTAAAACTTAAAAAATCAAGGAATGTTTTTAAAATAGGTGAGGGTAATCCACAAAATTTAAGGTGGCAACCTATTGAATCTCGTTTCAAAAGTAGAATACTTCCAGGCATTATTGTGAACGGAAATATAAAAGATCCACTAACATTTTTAAATAAAGCATATAACATCTGTGCTGATAAAATTAATTTAACGATTAAAGAGTCCATGTTGAAAGTCAACACGGTTTTAGCAGCCCATTTTGTACAGCCTCACAGTTTGGAAATTGATTTAAAAACATGTATTGATGTTGGTAGTGATTTGTGGCAATGGTATCAAATTAATGTCTATAAAAAGTTACAAACCAAATTGGAGGAATTTGCGGAAAACGATGATATTTGCATGAAATTTTACATTTAAAAGTAAACATTAACAGGAGTAAACGCGCCTCTAAAAGGTGGAATGCATATTAAAGTATCTAACTTCACAGCAGCCAAAAAAGCTGTTGTTAATGTGAAAAATAACGATTACTATTGCTTCTTGTCGGCCGTTGTTTCAGCTTTATATCCTGTTTCACAGCATTCATATCGAACTTCTAACTATCCCCATTTCAGTAAGGTTTTGAATTATAATTCAATCTCTCAATAAATTTGTATTGCATAAAGGATAATAAGTTGTATCCTTTGTATTGAGTAATCATCAAAGCGACAGACAACCCATATATCTTTTAATCCTTTTTTATAATCACTTTGCGTGGATTAAAAACATGTCAGCTTTATTTCCAAAACAGCTATCAAAGAATGGTCATAATAAAGTGATTTGTAGCCGGTGTTTGAATCATTTTTAGTCAGATGTAGCTTTAGAAATGCATTTAACATATTGTAATCAACTCAATCAATGTCGTGCTAGATTACCAAATGATAGTAATAAGTATTCAGAATTTAAACATGAAGCATACCAAGAAAATGTTCCATTCGTACTAAACGCGGACCTCGAAAGCATTTTAGAGAAATGTGCAACTGCAGATGATCAAAACACACGTATATGTGATAAACATGTACCTTTTAGCATTGCATATTACGTTAAATGCTCCTATGATGTCTCGCTATCACAATTTCACGTGTACAGGGGAGAGGATTGTGTACAATGGTTTATCGGACAACTATAAAAGGTTTCAAACTGGGGAAACAGCATTCTCGGTACGCTGACTTATGACCAAGTTGATAATTTTTAACGCGCTGTTGTCTGTCATATTTGCAATCGGGCTTTTTAACCGATAGACATTAAGATTGGGGACCTTAACCATTTGCCGGGGAAGTTTCAGAGTGCGGCACATCAAGATTGCAACTTAAACTTTAAAGACGCGCATACTGTCCCTATCGTGTTCCATAGCTTGAATGGTTATGACCCCTATTCCCTCATTCGATGGGCTTTCCGGGATAAGTATCCCTGTTACAGTTAAACAAAGAGAAGTATATATACCAAGAATGTAGATAATACCAACATAAAATTTAGATCTATAGATTCCATTAGGTGTATGAGTAATAGTATTGATAAGCTAGCCTCACACTTAGATAATGATAAAAAGCTTATTACTAGATCTGCGTGCAGTAGCGATGTCAATTTAATGTATTAGTGCGCAAGGGTATCTTTCCATATGAATACATTGATTAATGGCGCAGACTAAACGAACTCGTCCTACCAAAGGAACCATTTTATAATTACCTTATTAACGAAGGTGTTAGCGATGAAAACTATTTACATGCGATTCAAGTCTAGAACATCTTTGCGATGCAAGCATTAGGATAATATTCAGATTTATATTTAACGGATGTCTTATTGTTAGCTGATATATTTGAAAATGTCCGCATAACTTGCTTAGGTGCGTATCAGTTGGAACCTCTACTATTATACAGCCCCGGGCTAGAATTTGATTCCATGCTAAACACTACACAAGTAGAATTAGAATTGCTCACTGATATCGATATGGTCATGTTCTTAGAAAGTGGCATCAGGGCGGAGTAGCACAGTGCTCCGACCGTTATTCAAAAGCTAGTAACAAATAGATGGGCACGAAGTATGATCCCACTGCCCTAACGAGCTATTTAATGTACTTGGATATTAATAACCTTTTTGGAAAGCCAATGGAGCAATTCTTGCCATATGGTTACTTTGCCTTTGTGGATAACCCCAACCTTGAATCCATACTAAATACTCTAGATGATTGAAACATCGGTTACATTGTAGACTGTGATTTGTGCTATCCACTATGCACGAGTTTCCTTGCACCAGAACATATGGTTCCGCCTGGTTCCAATTTAAAAGAATTATTACTCACGTTGTGTCCGAAGCGTAATTTTAAAATTGGCAAAATTAAATAGTCTTGAGCATCAAACACCCTCCCTGGTTACGAAAATATATCGAAATCAACAATGCATTACGCAAGCAAGCCACAAATGAATTTGATAAAAATTTCTATAAATTAATGATCAATAGTAATTACCGTAAACTGATGGTGGTGGGTATATTTACAAATCAAATTTCCATAGCTGTACCATATTCGATAATGGTATGGTAATTATCCAAATGAACAAGTTGGAAGTTTTTCTAAACAAACCCATATATGTTGGATTTACTGTTCTAGACATTTTATGTGCTACCAAAATTCGGAATTAAGCCAAGCTGATGCACACTGATACAGATAGCTTCATTTATGAGATCTCTATATCCGATATTTATGAGTCCATGAAAGAAAATATTGAAAAATTCGATACATCTTGTTGTGCTCCCGGCAATATTTTTTGTGTTCCTCTAGTAAATACAAAAATTCCTGGCTTGATGAAAAATGAGAACAATGGTCTTACCATGGAATGATTTGTGGGTTGCGTCCAAAAATGTACGCTTATTCAGTTGTGTGTGGGGGCAATTTACTAAAAAACCTTGAGCCAGAGTAAAACAAATCACCATATAAGATCTTTAGGCATCATTTGATTGCCAAATTACAAAACGATACCAATATCTAATCATATCCAAAAAAACATTTAGTAATCACCATTAGGCAGAACAAGGTGGGTCTAAATCCGTATGATGATAAAAGGATTATAAGTGTCGGGTCTAGAGATACACGTCCATGGGGTTACACAGTAATGCCTGTAAATATTTAAAGTGTTCCTTGACAACATTATGCACAGTTGTGGTTCCTGTTTGCGATAGTGTGCCACACACCCAAACTGTACAAAATATTGTTAGCAAAAAAATAAGCTCGATAAGTGTATTGTAGAAATGTACACTACCATAAAGGATGTAAATATAGTTTTAGATGTTTTAAATGTGGAAAACGTACATAAGAAGTTTATGGTCTAGTAATAGTATGAATGCAAACACAATTCGTGATAATTACAAAGATATCTCATTAACTATAAATGAGTGCAGCTCAAAAACGGGAATTCGTTTCCCAAATACCAATACCCTTTTCCCAAAGAACAGATCAAAACAGCTCAAAAACAGCTCAAAATTGCTGAAAAGCAGCTCAAAACAGCTCAAAAACTGAAACCCGTTTCCCATAACAGGTATCCGTTTTCTCACAAGCAGGTAGCTGCTTCCCAAATAAACAGGTCAAAATAGGTCACTCATCCTAGCTGACTGCTGGAAGGGCACCCTTGTCGATGCTGCTTGCAAGGATCTTGGATAGATGAAAAGTCTAGTACTCCACAACATGGCGATTTACTTGCTCATAGTACACGTGGTATTATTTGCGGCTCCTCCAATTACGGCAAACCAATACAATGATTAGTCTGCGTACTGAGAAAAATGGATTGAAATTTGAACATGTATACGTATACTCTAGGTTATTGAATAAAAAAAGAAGATTTTACTTCCAATGAAGGATATAGGTTACTTTGCCTTCTGTGATAATCAAGATGTGATAGAGCTTAATTGTGCAAAATCAAACTCTATTTTTATTTTTGATGATATTGCTTGTGAAAAGTAAAATAACATAAGGACATATTTTCCTATGGTCAATAATGATATTGACTGTTTCTATTTGGGTCAAACATACAGTAAAATTCCAAAGCAATTAATTCTTGATAATGCGAATCTAATTATATTATTTGATGCATGTGTATGAGGATCATGTAAGTTCTACCATAAGCATGAAATTGTTTCGGGATACGTGCTCAAAGTGCTGCGTAGATCCGTTTGGTTTCATGGTCATAAACAAGGATGCCGAAGTTAATAGTGGTCGCTATAGAAAAATGTTTGATAAATATATATCTTAAACTGTTTCCAGTAGTTAAGTAGTTATTGATTTGTTTAGGTATTAACAGCTATCTGTTTAGTGTAAACCGATACCTGTTCAGTGAACCCATTTTACTAGAATGGATAACAAGGAGATGATATTTAGGCTCGTAAAACAATACAGGAGAAATACAACAGTCCTAAAACTGCTCGCATTGATAATAAAGTACTTACACCTAAAAAGAAGCCCATTGACAAACCAAAAAAAACGCCCCTATTCATATTTCCAAGAAAGCATGCTACTAGCCCGCTAGCTCAAGTTGCATTATGTCAAAGGACTCCCGGCGTCACTTCACCATCGTTGGGTGATTCAAGAAATGGTGCTACTAGCCCACTAGCTCAGCTTCTGTTTTTATCGAAGAAATCCTTCTCCAGGTCTTCGTCCACCATCTTTCTTAGAGATATCTGTCGTAGGAGAGATTAATACTGAGGAAGAGGAAGAAAGAGATCCTCTTAGTTTCACAGATAGTTCCACTGTTCCATGGCAGAAGAATTTCTTGAGCAGTACAATTAATTACCTCGTATATACGTTGAACGTATTATGAGGGATTCTGAAGATGCTATTCATCATACTAATGGAGTCTACTATGATGCCAAGACAGACAAATGGATAATTGGTAATAGTCCCGTTACAATTAAAGGATTATTAAAGGCGTCATGTATAAAGGGACTCCAGGTTTATACGATCTGCTTATTATGAATGAACCCCACTTAAATCTAGTAAATTCAAATTATAAACTTATTTTAGAAGCTACGAATGTTGCAAGGCGAGATTACGATGTTAGTGCGCAAATTCGAGGAAGCCGCAGCAAAAAGTATCCACAAACAATCAAACCATTACTATCATCATCGCCCATAACTACAGGGGGTGGAGCCATGCTTTTTAAGGAATTAACAAACAGGCCGATTGAATATAGATGTTGGAATGATATTCATGAACTAATTCGTGATTTAGATCTAGAGGTATTGGCGGGTAACATATGTGTCATAAATGACATATCAATTGTAGAACTATATGAAGAAAGATACACTGAAAAACCAACCAGTCGTTTTTAAAAAGTATTAATAAGAATGCATTGTTGTCGACATATTATAACTAAAATGCACCTTGACAAATTTGGACGTTCACATGTCCAGTATCAATTCAAGAAATTAACCCCTCAGTTCAAACTGATTGATGATAATCAATTTGATGTCGAGAATAAGAGACTCAACAATGTTGCCAATCCGATAGATCCTCAAGATGTCATCACTAAGCAATACTATTTATCAACAAGGTTTAATTTGGATGGAAACCGTTTAACACAGCTGGCCGACACGGAAGAACTTGTGATGCTATAAATAAAGGAGTTTTGTCTACAAGGAGTTCAGAAAAATTTTAAAGGACACATTTAACGCTTATCTAGTATCGGAGCAAAAATTATATAAACTTAAAGAAATTATAGATAAATTAGCGCTATGTCTAAACTGCAACTCGTTAACGAATTATATAAACCTGCACGAAAAAATTTGTTTTAATAAAAAGAAAAAAATCAATTGCAATATAATGTTGTTTTAGCTTTATAAGCCTAACGTCATTATAATTAACCTATGATTCAAAAAGAACAAAAATTATATAAGTTTTAATATTGCGCCTTATAACCTTTAAAAATCAATATCTACGATATGTTTAAAGTGACAGTGTGAACAAGCCTTAGCTGTCAAAATTCAATTTAGCAAATGTCTAAACAATGAAATGAGAACAAATAATTCAGAAGTTACACCGCAAATAATGAAGGTTGACTATAAGTGAATAGAGGGTTGTATCAAGTCAGAATTCTTATTAAATCTAAAGTATATGAAACATGAAAGCTTAAGCATGAGTTCATAAGACAGTTAACAGTAATTATTAAACGACGTAAATTATAAGAAAAAAAACGTGAATTGACAAATTAAAGCTAAGACATTGATTTCAAATTTGCCTCCGCACTTGATGTACAAAAGCTTAAATTGAATAATCTGACCTTTACTACCCAGACGTTTTGGTTATACTGGAATAAGTCTATATCGGCGCCAAGGACTCCCATATGTGGACTATTGCCATTAAGGGTTTTGATTGTTTGTAATGTCTCTGTTTTCCGTTGAAGCAAAAATGAAAATCCCAAAAATGAAAACACAAAGAAATAAACTCTAAGATGAAAATCCCAGAAATGCAGCTAAAACAAAATACATTTGAGAATAAAAAGATATAAAAAAAAAATTCCATTTACATCTAAGATGAGCCTTTAGATTTTTAGATGCATATGCGCACGAAACTAATCAAATCCAGACAAATCAAACAACGAACATGAATAGTTTCATAATTGTCAATTTCTTATAAATCCTCTACATAGAGAATGAAAGTAAATCCCAAAATTAAGAAATTGGCGGAATAACAAAAAAAAACATTTATTTTATTTTGTAAACAAGTAACAAAAAAAAGGGATCTTAGTTTTCAAACTAATTCCAGGTATCAGATTTTTAATTTGTATTACCAATTAATGTTTCTAGATTAAATTATATGGCAACGTTTGAATTTATTATAAAACTAATTTCCCCATAAAACTCAATTAACAAGAAAACAAACAGTTACAGCTTTCGAGATATTATTAGTGTGTGCCATTATTTTGAAGCTTATATATATATATATAGCACTAGTCAAGGAGCACTTTTACTGATCGATTTGACTGAATGCTGCGAAAGGTAGCAAGTTTTCGTTTGTTTTTCAACATTACTATGGAGTACAAGCGTTTATTCGTGTGCTAAGTAAAGTCATACCTTTGAATTTAAACAAACTGGTATCATTTGAGAGAGTTGTGGAAGTAACGCAATTGCTGATCTAATAATGTCGCAACAAACCATAGGAGAGATGATGATGACGGGCTGGAGTTAGGTTAGAAGGTGGTTGAAAATGTAAGAGTATATAAGGGTTACGAGCGCTTCGTTGGCTTGTTCCAATGAAAATCTTTGCTTGTATCCAATATATGGGTTAATTGTAACACGATGAGAGCCGGGTCATAATACATGTAACAATAATTATTACATAATGTGTGTAACAAATATTTATAGGAATGGGGATAAATTGAGAGCCTTGTTACGTGGTTAATTGGACAACGTTTCTTTTTGATAACGTTCGTCATTTTGCCAAATTTACTTATTGAAAACAGCAGTTTATTCTTAGGTTAAATGCTTCCAATTCACTATTTCGCAAATTTTTACGCATCTCTAATTGCATTTAAATTAACGTGTGTAACTTCTGTACACATCTCTTGCTTACTTAAAAATAAGTCAAATTTAGTACCTTCAGCGACATCTCTGAGATTTCGGATCATTTAATATAAAGCAGTTAAAAAGGAACCTGGGATCTATTAGGGTCAAATAGAAAAAAAAGAAGATATTCATAAAATACATATTTTCTATTACACATTTTAACTTTTGGCAACAGTGATTAAAAAAAATTATCTTAAGTTTGTAAAATTGCTTTTAAGGTGTTGGCCAATTTTCTTTGTTCCTTTTTAAGAACGCCCTTGATGGTGGATGTTGATTTTCTAGAGGATTTTTCCTGTTTCTGGATGCTGAAGCATAATTTTTTGGAAAATTCTCACTTAAAGTAATACCTGGTTAAGTAAAAGCATTACTAACGCTTTTGAAAGGCGGATATAATTGAAATTATTCATTCATCCACATCTTCGGTAAGTGCCACATGTTTCGATAACCTCATTGTAATTAAAATCGTTTTCAGGTTTTCGAATATAAAAGCATTCAATACTAATTCTTTACATATAATGACACCTCAATGGAAATTACGTTGAATGTTCACTACCAGCTCGTTTGTCACCTGTACGGGGTATAAACGGTCATAATTAATTAAACAACGTACTTCTTTTAGCATCTCCGTGCTACCTACGTTTCTAACGGCATTCCTTCTTAAATTTTCTGCCCACATTTTACTGTTACGTTATATCCAAAGTACATGGTTATCTCTGGAAGGCGTAAGAGCATTGCTGACATCCGTGACCATATACGTGAAGGTTGCAAGATCACATAAGTAGTTTCGTCAGTAAAGGTCAGATCTTTTCTTTATTACCTGGTTACACGATTGTGATTCAAAATTTATAATTCACCTAGGTGGTTCTTAGTGAATTTCTACAACGAAAATAAATGTACTGATATTAATTTTGTAATCAAATAATTGACAATTGTTACCATTTATATATTAAGCTTCCAGCAGTTCACTTTGACAAAATTCTTTTATCTAAAACGGTATATATATATATATATATATATATATATATATATATATATATATATATATATATATATATTAATTCAGTTTTGAATATCCTTTCACTCAATCACAAGTAAAACTTTAATTGAATCATTAAAAGTGACTTGATAAACCGCACCAAAACAAGATGTAGCTTCCATTTTTACCCAATTAATTCTAGCTTCTGTGGCTACATTCAACCAACAATTTAACTCCTGTTTTGATTGAAATATACCGGGTGTAACCATTATTTGTAATACGGTGAACTATTGCAAAAGTTAAACATTTAATTTCATATGAATTTGTAATTTGTAATCTTTATGTGTTATGCACATTACTTTTCCTGTGGACAAGGTTGTTTGGGCCAGTTTTACTTCCGCTAAATTTCTTGATTACTTTTAATTGCTACTGTAGTTATTTACTGTGGACCGAACAAGCTTTCCAATTATTGCTACATAATATAAAATCATTAGTGTTTTACTGAAAAACAAATGGGGATCTGCTTTATACTGTGTGAAGCGTAAGGCAAGCAAGTTAATTAATAAATTTTTTTTTTGGTTCTACTAAATATCACAATGTGATTATGTGTTAAATTGGCCAATTCAGGCTACGACCAGTAAAATCTTACAGCGGCCGGAAGGGGCACATTATAATTTCATTTGTTTTTCTATTAAATAATTGCTATTTTAAATTGTAATTGCCGTGGGCACAAGCTGTGTACTACTTGCCACCGTAAATTTATATATATATATATATATATATATATATATATATATATATATATAATTTACTAGTTATGACAATAAAATTACATTATCGGGGGGAATTGTTAACTCACTTCTATTTCTCCTTTGGGTAAATCCTGTTTCAGGCTTTACAGGGTTTACTCTCCTTTCAGTACTGGTTGAGTATTTCCTTCTTAAATCCTGTGGTGCCTACTTATATCCGGTTTCTATCTAACCATATTATTATCACTTTAAGCTACACCTCTAAAACAACCACGCATCCAAGTGTTCTGCGGTATTCCGACCGTACGCCTGATCTTAGTCGAGCCCATTCCTTTTTTTTATGCCACATGATGGTTAGACACGTGGCAACCTGCTTGAATTGAAAATGTGTTTATTGAGGATGCAAGAATTAACTGCAAAGAACTGTTATCCAAAGTTAAAAGCTGCACGTGGAGTGGTTAAGGTAAGAAGTATGCATAAGGTTTGGCAGCTTGGTGAAACAAAAGAGTATACCAATTAAATAAGTGGTCACCGCTAAGAGTAGTTATAATTAAAGAATGCGTGAAGCAATAGATGCTAAAAAAAGTGTGCGAAAAACTAAAATTGACTCTCGAATGTTCTTAGTATATCTAAGAAAATGCCACGTCATAGCCTATATAACTGCCTCCGCAAAAAGATTTTTTGGTTCGATATGCAGAATCAAAATTGTAATGTATCCTTTTCACGATTATACCCTAATACATTAATTAGCCACATCCCGAAAACAGCCTAAAAGAAATCTAATCTCTATCGGATGACCATTGACTTTTGATAATTATTTTATTTCTTGATGAAATAGTATTAATTAATGTTTACTTGCTTTGTTGTACCTATGTTAGAAACATTTTTGTTTCTAAAGATTAATGATATAAAAATTCAAGCATTATTGCGAGCAAACAACACAACCGACATCCTGACGGCTCATATTAAAAGTGTCTCATTAAAAAACAACGTTACAAATATAACACAGATATAAGATTAGACCTGGGAGATGTTGGTAATTCTCGAACATAATATTGAAAAAACAAATAAAATCATCTTCGTTATTTAGTTACCGCAAATCTTTTTATAGTCTGTATTTACAACAAAATCTATATCAAATGCTTTATTCATAACCTCTTGGAAGCTGGAATTCATTATAAAATAAACGAACAAAGTACTTTAAAAGCAAATTTGTCAAAAAATTATTTGTGGCATTCATGAATTTAATTACCTAATCAAACTTAATTTGACAATAATTATAAATACAGAATCGATTAATAATTAGGGATTAAATCATAAATCCAATACAATTATATATACATTAATAAAAGCAAATGAATTGGCAAATAGTAAAACAAAAATTTAATTTTAACCTGTCAACGTTAACATTGTTAAATTTGAGTAGTCAAAGTTGTGAAAATCATTGAATTGATTTTAATTATTCAAATTATTTCATCATTTTACGCTTGTATTTTGAAAACAAAGGAACTTATCCA
Source organism: Vesta saturnalis (assembly GCA_036346205.1). Taxonomy (NCBI): domain Eukaryota; kingdom Metazoa; phylum Arthropoda; class Insecta; order Coleoptera; family Lampyridae; genus Vesta; species Vesta saturnalis. Next base: position 159,182 of record JARFJB010001805.1, on the reverse strand, counting down.
CCTGAATACCCTATCTTATGATGTGGGTCAGTCAATGGCAATTGTTAGAAAACAGTGCAGTCATTATCATCCACTTTAAGCACTTAGTCGAGATAGGATTACGGAGATCCACTTTTTGTCTTAGATTTACAGTTATGTCACTTAATTAGTGACTTCGGCTTTCTACATTGTAGTAACTTAATAAGACTAAGCAGACAGCAAAAAAGCGCAATATTTCGAACCTTCCCCATATTTGAAAAGAATGATCTACTTCAAGTGAAATAATATGCTGTCTTAGAGATACTTTAATTAGTACCCATAATGTTTATTTCGCATGTCAATATAATTACATTCTTAGAGCTATTTGGACAAAACGCTTATCTCACTGTTAGTTTAAACAGAATTTAGTGGAGGAAGTAAATATACGAATTAAATAAATTTGAATGACACTAAAACTTAAAACACAACCGTTATAAATTGAAGGCTTTATCTTTTCAAAAGCTTTCTTAATCTACATTTTTTAACGAAGCAAGTATAAAACTTGTAAATGAAAATGAAAACTATGCACGTACATAATTTTTTCTGTAGTAATATTTACGTCCTTTGCATATCAATGTAGTAATCAAAACCATACTTTTCAGATCGCGCATTGAGACATGATCAGAATGCTTAGTCTTCAGTTATTACAAATATCATTTTAGGATAATATCGGCTTCCAACCATGCAATTATGTTATAATCTATGATGTAGTCCACGTCTAAAAATTGTGACATGTTTATGCTATAAATCCTGAAGTTTACAATTTTACACAAATTTGTTTACAACATTCAATCCGAACAGTGTTTCATCTATCTTTTATCATTGTGCATGTTACAACCAAGGATCCTGGACTACAAAAAACAATTTTCCTTACTATTGGAGTTTAGACGAGGTACCACCTCTTAAATCAATCGGTGACTTGATTTTTAAATGTGTTGTTATTTATTCTAAAAGGGAAGTATTTTAAAGACTACTAGTATTCGCGTCGGTATAATGTAAGGATTTACACTTGCTTAATTTCTTTAAGTAATATTCTATAAATGTGTGCAATACTGTCATATACAGTTTGTTGAAGATGATTCACATATTTATACTGGCCACCATAAATAAATGAACGCATAGTAAACGTTGATGTATTTTAATAAAATTTTCAGAAAATGTGTATTTTATTCCTATTAATACAGGATAAAAATTTTAGTGACGTACAAATATAACAGTAATAATGCGTCGAGCATCCTCTGTTTCTCACACATTCAGCTAGTCGATTAGGCATAGTTGAAATGAGTGAATCCGTTGTGGAAGGGCATCTACATTGTTTGGTAGTATTCTCCGTCTTACCATATCCCACAAATGTTCGATTGGAGATAAGTCTGGCGAACGTGAAGGTAATGGAAGCATATCAACAGCAGATTTTCTATTACTTGCAGATATGGTAGTAATACTGGTTCAAGAACGTTGTTAATATACCGATTTGCATTAAATGTTCCCTCAATCACTACTAGAGGAAATCTGCTTCCATGGCAGATAGCCCGCCACACCATCACACCTTTAGTGGAAGCAGTATGTAGTTGTACAGAAAACCGCATATTTCGTCTTTCTCCAGGACGCCTTCTAACCAATCTGCGACCATCATGTGCCCATAAACAAAATCGAGATTCGCCACTGAAGATGACTTGATTCCATTACACATTCTAATGTAACGCCTCGTTACACCATTGCCGCCGTGCAGTTTGATGGCGTGGAGTTAGAAGTAAACAAAGCAATGGTCGGTAGGATCTGGGCCAAAAGATCAAATTCTTCGATACGTCGATCGTAGGGGGATTTGATGATCAGTTAATGCTATACATCTATCACCAATTTCCCATGTTGATAAAAAACGATCCCGAAGAGCTACCAGCCGAAGAGCACGATCAGTGGTACGTTTAGGACATCCGGGACGCAACCGTCGTCGTTCCTCATTATTTTCTTACCATCTTCGCTAACATAAGCAAATTGTGGCTACCCTGCCTCCCACACGAACGGCAGAATAACGAATTGACAATCCGGCTTCTGGTAGACCGATTGTCACGTTCAAACTCGATTAACTGATGGAAATTGCACGATGTCGTACAAGAGGTATTTCTTCAACTTTAATGTGTTTACTTACTAAGCTTACAAATATGCTTAACGATGACACTTAAGTAACTAATGTCAAATGAAAAGAAAGAGCTTTTGTTACATTGTCGACGATTACTTTCTTTAATAATTATTGTATCGTTTCTTAATAGGAATAAAGTACACGTTTCGGAAAATTTCAATAAAACACATCTGCGCTTACTGGGTGTTCATTTCTTTAAAGAGGCTAGTATATAAATAGTATGCCGCAACACAGGTAATTTACCATGCAATAAGTTTACATATCACAAGCTAAAAGAAAATCTAAAAACACAGTATTAACACGTAAATATATTAGTGTTATTTGGTAAATCTGTAGATAGAAAAAGCATATTATGTTAATGTGCGTAATGTTGGTGCCAACTAGTTTTATGTAAGCTAAAAAGTATATAATATATAATATATAATGTATAATGTATAATTATAATGTATAATGTATAATGATATAATGTATAATGTATAATGTATAATGTATAATGTATAATGTATAATGTATAATTAATGTATAATGTATAATGTATAATGTATAATGTATAATGTATAATAATGTATAATGTATAATGTATAATGTATAATGTATAATGTATAATGTATAATGATAATGTATAATGTATAATGTATAATGTATAATGTATAATGTATAATGTATAATGTATAATGTATAATGTATAATGTATAATGTATAATGTATAATGTATAATGTATAAGTAATGTATAATGTATAATGTATAATGTATAATGTATAATGTATAATGTATAATGTATAATGTATAATGTATAATGTATAATGTATAATGTATAATGTATAATGTATAATGTATAATGTATAATGTATAATGTATAAGTATAACGTATAACGTATAACGTATAACGTATAACGTATAACGTATAACGTATAACGTATAACGTATAACGTATAACGTATAACGTATAACGTATAACGTATAACGTATAACGTATAACGTATAACGTATAACGTATAACGTATAACGTATAACGTATAACGTATAACGTATAACGTATAACGTATAACGTATAACGTATAACGTATAACGTATAACGTATAACGTATAACGAAACGTATAACGTATAACGTATAACGTATAACGTATAACGTATAACGTATAACGTATAACGTATAACGTATAACGTATAACGTATAACGTATAACGTATAACGTAACGTAACGTATAACGTATAACGTATAACGTAATAACGTATAACGTATAACGTATAACGTATAACGTATAACGTATAACGTATAACGTATAATAACGTATAACGTATAACGTATAACGTATAACGTATAACGTATAACGTATAACGTATAACGTATAACGTATAACGTTAATATAACGTATAACGTATAACGTATAATGTTAATGTAATGTAATGTGTAATGTGTAATGTGTAATGTAATGTGTAATGATGTAATGTATAATGTAATGTGTAATGTAATGTGTATATGTGTAACGTGTAACGTGTAACGTGTAACGTGTAACGTGTAACGTATAACGTATAACGTATAACGTATAACGTAAAACGTAAAACGTATAACGTATGACGTAAGACGTATGACGTATGACGTATGACGTATAACGTATAACGTATAACGTATACCGTATAACGTACAACGTACAACGTACAACGTCCAACGTCCAACGTCCAACGTCCAACGTCCAACGTACAACGTACAACGTACAACGTACAACGTACAACGTACAACGTACAACGTACAACGTACAACGTACAACGTACAACGTACAACGTACAACGTACAACGTACAACGTACAACGTACAACGTACAACGTACAACGTACAACGTACAACGTACAACGTACAACGTACAACGTACAACGTACAACGTCCAACGTCCAACGTCCAACGTCCAACGTCCAACGTACAACGTACAACGTACAACGTACAACGTACAACGTACAACGAACAACGTACAACGTACAACGTACAACGTACAACGTACAACGTACAACGTACAACGTACAACGTACAACGTACAACGTACAACGTACAACGAACAACGTACAACGTACAAAGTACAACGTACAACGTACAACGTACAACGTACAACGTACAACGTACAACGTACAACGTAAAACGTACAACGTAAAACGTACCACGTACAACGTACAACGTACAACGTACAACGTACAAGGTACAACGTACAACGTACAACGTACGACGTACAGCGTACAACGTACTACGTACTACGAACTACGTACGACGTACGACGTACGACGTACGACGTACGACGTACGACGTACGACGTACGACGTACGACGTACGACGTGCGACGTACGACGTGCGACGTACGGCGTACGGCGTACGACGTACGACGGAAGACGTACGACGGAAGACGTACGACGTACGACGTACGACGTACGACGCACGACGTACGACGTACGACGTACGACGTACGACGAGTACGACGTACGACGATACGTACGACGTACGACGTACGACGTACGACGTACGACGTACGACGTACGACGCACGACGTACGACGTACGACGTACGACGTACGTCGTACGACGTACGAATTACGACGTAGGACGTACGTAGGACTTACGAAGTACGACGTACGACGTACGACGTACGACGTAAGACGTACGACGTACAACGTACAACGTACAACGTACAACGTACAACGTACAACGTACAACGTACAACGTACAACGTACAACGTACAACGTACAACGTACAACCTACAACGTACAACGTACAACGTACAACCTACAATGTACAACGTGCAACGTACAGCGTACAGCTACAACGTACAGCGTACAACGTACAACCAACAACGTACAACGTACAACGTACAACGTACAACGTACAACGTACAACGTACAACGTACAACGTACAACGTACAACGTACAACGTGCAACGTGCAACGTGCAACGTGCAACGTGCAACGTGCAACGTACAACGTACAACGTACAACGTACAACGTACAACGTACAACGTACAACGTACAACGTACAACGTACAACGTACAACGTACAACGTACAACGTACAACGTACAACGTACAACGTACAACGTACAACGTACAACGTACAACGTACAACGTACAAACGTACAACGTACAACGTACAACGTACAACGTACAACGTACAACGTACAACGTACAACGTACAACGTACAACGTACAACGTACAACGTACAACGTACAACGTACAACGTACAACGTACATGTAATATAACGTATAACGTATAACGTACATACGTACAACGTACAACGTACAACGTACAACGTACAACGTACAACGTACAATGTATAATTAAAAACAAAAAAAAAAAAAACAAGAAAGCAAAAAAAAAATAACAAAAATAAAGAAACAGTATATTACGTAAAAACGTATACGTATACGTAAACGTAAACGTAAACGTAAACGTAACGTAAACGTACAACGTACAACGTCAACGTCAACGTCAACGTCAACGTCACGTACACGTACAACGTACACGTACACGTACAACGTACAACTACAACGTACAACAAACGTACAACGTACAACGTACACGTACAACTACAACTACAACGTACAACGTACAACGTACAACGTACAACGTACAACGTACAGTACAACGTACAACGTACACCGTACAACGTACAACGTACAAGTACAACGTACAACGTACAACGTCAACGTCAACGTCAACGTCAACGTACAACGTAAAACGTACAACGTACAAGTACAACGTACAAAGTCAACGTACAACGTACAACGTACAACGTACAACGTACAACGTACAACGTACAACGTACAACGTACAACGTACAACGTACAAGACAAGTACAACGTACAAAGTACAACGTACAACGTACACACGTACAACGTACAACGTACAACGTAAACGTAAACGTAAAACGTACAACGTAAAACGTACCACGTACAACGTACAACGTACAACGTACAACGTACAAGGTACAACGTACAACGTACAACGACGTACAGCGTACAACGTACTACGATACTACGAACTACGTACGACGTACGACGACGACGTACGACGTACGACGTACGACGTGCGACGTCGACGTCGACGTACGGCGTACGGCGTACGCGTACGACGGAAGACGTACGACGGAAGACGTACGACGCGACGTACGACGACGACGACGACGTACGTACACGTACGACGTACGACGTACGACGTACGACGTACGACGTACGACGTACGACGTACGACGTACGACGTACGACGTACGACGTACGACGACACGACGACGTACGACGTACGACGTACACGTACACGTACACGTACACGTACAACGACAGACGTACAACTTACAAGTACACGTACACGTACACGTACAACCTACAACGTACAACGTACAACGTACAACTACAAGTACAACGTCAACGTACAACGTACAACTACAACGTACACGTACAACGTACAACACAACTACAACGTACAACGTACAACGTACAAGCAACGTACAACGTACACTACAACGTACACGTACAACGTACAACCACAACGTACAACGTACAACGTACACGTCAACGTACAACGTCAACGTACAACGTACAACGTACAACGTACAACGTACAACGTACAACGTCAACGTAATCAACGTAACTAAACGTACAACGTACAACGTACAACGTCAACGTCAACGTACAACGTCAACGTCAACGTACAACGTACAACGTACAACGTACAACGTACAACGTACAACGTAAAACGTACAACGTACAAGTACAACGTACAACGTCAACGTACAAGTACAAGTACAACGTAACGAAACGTACAACGTACAACGTACAACGTACAACGTACAACGTACAACGTACAACGTACAACGTACAACGTACAACGTACAACGTACAACGTACAACGTACAACGTACAACGTACAACGTACAACGTACAATGTATAATTTATAAAACCGAAAAAAAAAAAAAAAAAATAACGTAACAACGAAATAAGTAACGTAAGTACAATAAAGTAATAAATGGTAAAGTAGTACGTAAACGTAAAAAAATTAAAAACAAAAAAAAAAATAAAAAATAATAACAAACAAAGAAAACAAAAAAAAAATAACAAAAAAAAAAAAAATAAAAAAAAAAACAAAAAAAAAAACAAAAAATAAAAAAACAAAAAGAAAAAAATAAGGTGGGAGAGAACAAAAAAAAGAAAAAACAAACAAACAACAACAAACAAAAAACAAAAAAAAACAAAGAAAACAACAAAAAAAGACAAAACAGTACAACGTACAACGTACAACGAAACGCAACAACGTCACGTACAACGTAAACGTAAGTAACGTACAACACACGTACGAACGTCAACGTAAGTACGACGTACACGTAACGTACAACGACAACGTACAACGTACAACGTACAAACGTAAAGTACAATAATACGACGTACAACGTACAACGTACAATATACAACGTACAACGTACAACGTAAACGTACAACGTACAACGTACAACGTACAACGTACAAGTATAACGTAAACGTAAACGTAAACGTACAACGTACAACGACAACGTACAACGACAACAACGTACAACGTACAAGTACAACGTACAACTACGTACGTACAGACGTACACGTACACGTACACGTACAACGTACAACTACAACGTACAACGTACAACGTACAACGTACAACGTACAACGTACAACGTACAACTAACAACGTACAACGTACAACGTACAACGTACAACGTACAACGTAAACGTACAACGTACAATAACGTACAACGTACAACGTACAATGTATAACGTACAACGTACAACGTATAACGTAACGTACAACGTACAACGTACAACGTACAAGTACAACGTACAAACGTACAGCAACGTAAAGTACAACGTACAACGTACAACGTACAACGTAAACGTACAACGTACAACGTACAACGTACAACGTACAACGTACAACGTAAACTCAACGTACAACGTACAACGTACAACGTAACTAACGTACAACGTACAACGTACAAAACGTACAACGTACAACGTACAACGTACAACGTACAACGTAACAACGTACACGTACAACGTACAACGTACAACGTACAACGTACAAGTACAACAACGTACAACGTACAGACGTACAGCGTACAACGTACAACGTAACGAACTACACGACTACGAACACGTACGACGTACGACGTACGACGTACGACGTACGACGTACGGCGTACGGCGACGTAACGAGTACGACGACAACGTACAACGTACGACGTACGACGTACGACGACGAACGTACAACGTACACGTACGACGTACGAACGTACGTAACGTACGACGTACGACGATGACGTACGACGTACGACGTACGACGTAACGACGTACAACGTACAACGTACAACGTACAACGTACAACGTACAACGTACAACGTACAACGTACAACGTACAACGTACAACGTACAACGTACAACGTACAACGTACAACGTACAACGTACAACGTACAACGTACAACGTACAACGTACAACGTACAACGTTCAACGTACAACGTACAACGTACAACGTACAACGTACAACGTACAACGTACAACGTACAACGTACAACGTACAACGTACAACGTACAACGTAAAACGTACAACGTACAAAGTACAACGTACAACGTGCAACGTGCAACGTACAACGTACAACGTACAACGTACAACGTACAACGTACAACGTACAACGTACAACGTACAACGTACAACGTACAACGTACAACGTACAACGTACAACGTACAACGTACAACGTACAACGTACAACGTACAACGTACAACGTATAACGTACAACGTACAACGTACAACGTATAATTTACAACGTATAACGTATAACGTACAACGTACAACGTACAACGTTAACGATACACGTCAACGTACAACGTACAACGTACAACGTACACAACTTACAACGTACAACGTACAACGTACAACGTACAACGTACAACGTACAACGTACAACGTACAACGTACAACGTACAAAGTACGACGTACGAACGTACGACGTACGACGTACGAACGTACGTACAACGTAAGACGTAGCAACGTAAACGTACAACGTAACGCAACGTACGACGTACGTACGTACGACGTACAGACGTACAACGTACAACGTACAACGTACAACAAGTACAACGTACAAAGTACAAATCGTACAAATTACAACGTACAACGTACAACGTACAACGTAACGTACACGTACAGTACAACGTACAACGTACAACGTAAACGTACAACGTACAACGTACAACGTACAACGTACAACGTACAGACGTACAGCGTACAACGTACAAAGACAAGTACAACGTACAATACGTACAACGTACAACGTACAACGTACAACGTACAACGTACAAACGTACAACGTACAACGTACAACGTACAATACAACGTACAACGTACAACGTAGCACAACGTACAACGTACAACGTACAACGTACAACGTACAACGTACAACGTACAACGTACAACGTACAACGTACAACGTACAGACGTACAACACGTACAACGTACAACGTATCAACGTACAACGTACAACGTAAACGTAGTAAACGTACAATCAACGTATAACGTATACAACGTATAACGTATAACGTATAACGTACAACGTACAACGTACAACGTCACAAAGCTACACGTACGACGTAACGACGTCCGTACGTACGTAAACGTAAGACGTAAGACGTAAGACGTACACGTAACGTAAACGTAAACGTACTAACGTACAACGTACAACGTACAACGTACAACGTACAACGTACAACGTACAACGTACAACGTACAACGTACAGCGTACAGCTACAACGTACAGCGTACAACGTACAACCAACAACGTACAACGTACAACGTACAACGTACAACGTACAACGTACAACGTACAACGTACAACGTGCAACGTGCAACGTGCAACGTACAACGTACAACGTACAACGTACAACGTACAACGTACAACGTACAACGTGCAACGTGCAACGTGCAACGTACAACGTACAACGTACAACGTACAACGTACAACGTACAACGTACAACGTACAACGTACAACGTACAACGTACAACGTACAACGTACAACGTACAACGTACAACGTACAACGTACAACGTACAAAGTACAACGTACAACGTGCAACGTACAACGTACAACGTACAACGTACAACGTACAACGTACAACGTACAACGTACAACGTACAACGTACAACGTACAACGTACAACGTACAACGTACAACGTACAACGTACAACGTACAACGTACAACGTACAACGTACAACGTACAACGTACAACGTACAACGTAGAATTTATAACGTATAACGTATAACGTATAACGTATAACGTATACCGTATACAGTACAACGTACAACGTACAACGTGCAACGTACAACGTATAACGTACAACGTACAACGTACAACGTACAACGTACAACGTGCAACGTGCAACGTACAACGTACAACGTACAACGTACAACGTACAACGTACAACGTACAACGTACAACGTACAACGTACAACGTACAACGTACAACGTACAACGTACAACGTACAACGTAAAACGTACAACGTACAACGTACAAAGTACAACGTACAACGTGCAACGTACAACGTACAACGTACAACGTACAACGTACAACGTACAACGTACAACGTACAACGTACAACGTACAACGTACAACGTACAACGTACAACGTACAACGTACAACGTACAACGTACAACGTACAACGTACAACGTACAACGTACAACGTACAACGTATAATTTATAACGTATAACGTATAACGTATAACGTATAACGTATAACGTATAACGTATAACGTATAACGTATACCGTATACAGTACAACGTACAACGTACAACGTACAACGTACAACGTACAACGTACAACGTACAACGTACAACGTACAACGTACAACGTACAACGTACAACGTACAACGCACAACGCACAAAGCACGACGTACGACGTACGACGTACGACGTACGACGTACGACGTACGACGTACGACGTACGACGTAAGACGTAAGACGTACGACGTACGACGTACGACGTACGACGTACGACGTACGACGTACAACGTACAACGTACAACGTACAACGTACAAAGTACAAAGTACAAATTACAAATTACGACGTACAACGTACAACGTACAACGTCCAACGTACAACGTACAACGTACAACGTACAACGTACAACGTACAACGTACAACGTACAGCGTACAGCGTACAACGTACAGCGTACAGCGTACAACGTACAACCTACAACGTACAACGTACAACGTACAACGTACAACGTACAACGTACAACGTACAACCTACAACGTACAACGTACAACGTACAACGTACAACGTACAACGTACAACGTACAACGTACAACGTACAACGTACAACGTACAACGTACAACGTACAACGTACAACGTACAACGTACAACGTAAACGTATAATTACGTAAACGTATAACGTATAACGTATAACGTATAACGTATACCGTATACAGTACAACGTACAACGTACAACGTACAACGTACAACGTACAACGTACAATGTACAACGTACAACGTACAACGTACAACGCACAACGCACAAAGCACGACGTACGACGTACGACGTAAGACGTAAGACGTAAGACGTACGACGTACGACGTACGACGTACGACGTACGACGTACGACGTACGACGTACGACGTACAACGTACAAGTACAACGTACAAAGTACAATTACAATTACACTACAACGTACAACGTACAACGTCAACGTACAACGTAAACGTACAACGTAAACGTAAACGTACAACGTACACGTACACGTACAACGTAACGTACACGTACAACGTACAACGTACAACGTAACGACAGTACCAACGTACAACGTAAACGACACAACGTACAACGTAACGTACAACGTACAACGTACAACGTAACGTACAACGTACAAATAACGTACAACAACGTACAACGTACAACGTAAACGTACAACGTACAGTACAACGTAAATAACGTAACGTACAACGTACAACGTAAACGTACAACGTACAACGTATAACGCACTAAACGTACAACGTACAACGTACAACGTACACGTACACGTACAACGTATACAGTACAACGACAACGTACAGACACGTAAACGTACACGTACGACGTACAACGTAACTAAGTACAGTACACGTACAACGTACAACGTACAACCAACGTACAACGTACAACGTCAACGTACAAGTCATACACGTACACTACAACGTACTAACGCTACAACGTACAACGTACAACGCTACGACAACGTACAAGTACGCAACGGTACGTACACGTGCAACGTACGTACAACGTACAACGTACAACGTACACGTACAAATTACAACGTACAACGTAAACGTATAACGTAACGTACGTAAACGTACAACGTACAACGTAAACGTACAACGTACAACGTACAACGTACAATGTACAACGACGCGTACAACGTACGAGCGACGTACACGTACAACGTACAGTCAACGTACAACGTACGTACAACGTACAACGTACAGTACAACGTACAACGTACACGTACAACGTACAACGTACAAGTACAAGTACAACGTACAAGTACAATAAACGTTACAACGACAACGTAAACGTACAAGAAACGTAAACGTAAACGTAAACGTACAACGTATAATATAACGTATAACGTATAACGTAAACGTAAACGTAAACGTATAACGTACAACGTACAACAACAACGTAACGTAAACGTAACAGTACAACGTACAACGTACAACGTAAACGTACAAATACAACGTACAACGTAAACGTCAACGACAACGTACAACGTACAACGTAAACGTACAACGTACAACACAACGTAAACGTAAACGTAAACGTACAACGTACAGTACAACGTACAAGTGCAACGTAAACGTACAACGTACAACGTAAACGTACAACGTACAACGTACAAACAACGTACAACGTAAACGTAAACGTAATCAACGTACAACGTACAACGTAACGTACAACGTACAACGTACAAACGAAACGTAAATATAACGTAAACGTAAACGTAATAAACGTAAACGTAACGTAAGTAAACGTAAACGTAACGTACAACGTACAACGTACAACGTACAACGTACAACGTACAACGTACAACGTCAACGTACAACGTAAACGTACAACGTACAACGTACAACGTACAACGACAACGTACACGTACAACGTACAACGTACACGTACAACGTACAACGTACAACGCATACGTAAACGTAAACGTAAACGTACACGTACACGTACAACGTAACGACAACGTACAACGTACAACGTACAACGGTACAAAGTACAAAAGTAAAGATTAACGATACGTACAACGTACAACGTACAACGTCAACGTACAAACAAAACGTACAACGTAAACGTACAACGTACAACGTACAACGTACACGTACACGTACAACGTAACGTACAACGTAAACGTACAACGTACACGTACAAACGTACAACGTAACGTACAACGTACAACGTACAACGTACAACTACAACGTACAAAACGTACAACGTACAACGTACAACGTACAACGTAAACGTACAACGTACAACGTACAACGTACAACGTACAACGTACAACGTACAACGTACAACGTACAACGTACAACGTACAACGTACAACGTACAACGTACAAACGTATAACGTATAACGTATAACGTACTAACGTACAACGTACAACGTACAACGTACAACGTACAACGTACAACGTACAACGTACAACGTACAACGTACAGTACAACGTACAACGTACAACGTACAAGACAACGACAACGTACGACGTACGACGTACACGTACACGTAACGTACAACGTACGACGTACGACGTAAGACGTAAGACGTATACGTATACGTACGACGTACGACGTAAACGAACGTACACGTACGTACACGTACAACGTACAACGTACACGTACAACGTACAACGTACGAACGTACAAACGTACACACGTACAACGTACAACGTACAACGTACAACGTACAACGTACAACGTACAACGTACAACAGTACAAACGTACAAACTACACGTACAACGTACAACGTACAACGTACAACGTACAACGTACGAAACGTAAGCGTACAACGTACAACGTACAACGTACAGACGTACAACGTACAACGTACAACGTACAACGTACAACGTACAACGTACACACGTACAACGTACAACGTACAACGTACAACGTACAACGTACAACGTACAACGTACAACGTACAACACGTACAACGTACAACGTACAACGTATAACGTACAACGTACAACGTACAACGTACAACGTACAACGTACAACGTACAACGTACAACGTACAACGTAAACAAACGTACAACGTACAACGTACAACGTACAACGTACAACGTACAACGTACAACGTACAGTACAACGTACAACGTACAACGTACAACGTACAACGTACAACGTACAACGTACAACGTACAACGTACAACGTACAACGTATATATAACGTATAACGTATAACGTATAACGTATAACGTATAACGTAACGTAAACGTATAACGTATAACGTATAACGTATAACGTACAACGTACAACGTACAACTGCACAACGCAAAAAGCACGATCATACGACGTAACGTACGTACGACGTACGACGTAAACAACGTAAGACGTACGACGTACGACGTACGACGTACGACGTACGTAACGTACAACGTACAACGTACAACGTACAGACAGTACACGTACAACGTACAATACGTACAACGTACAACGTACAACGTACAACGTACAACGTACTAACGTACAACGTACAACGTACAACGTAAACGTACAACGTACAACGTACAACGTACAACGTACAACGTACAACGTACACGTACAACGTACAACGTACACGTACACGTCAACGTACAACGTACAACGTACAACGTACAACGTACAACGTACAACGTACAACGTACAACGTACAACGTACAACGTACATACAACGTACAACGTACAACGTCAACGTACAACGTACAACGTACTAACGTACAACGTAAACGTAAACGTATAACGTATAACGTACAACGTACAACGTACAACGTACAACGTACAACGTACAACGTACAACGTACAACGTACAACGTACAACGTACAACGTACAACGTACAACGTACAACGTACAACGTACAACGTACAACGTACAACGTACAACGTACAACGTACAACGTACAACGTACAACGTACAACGTACAACGTACAACGTACAACGTACAACGTACAACGTACAACGTACAACGTACAACGTACAACGTACAACGTACAACGTACAACGTACAACGTACAACGTACAACGTACAACGTACAACGTACAACGTACAACGTACAACGTACAACGTACAACGTACAACGTACAACGTACAACGTACAACGTACAACGTACAACGTATAACGTATAACGTATAACGTATAACGTATAACGTATAACGTATAACGTATAACGTATAACGTATAACGTATAACGTATAACGTATAACGTATAACGTATAACGTATAACGTATAACGGATAAAGTATAACGTATAACGTATAACGTATAACGTATAACGTATAACGTATAACGTATAACGTATAACGTATAACGTATAACGTATAACGTATAACGTATAACGTGTAACGTATAACGTATAACGTATAACGTATAACGTATAACGTATAACGTATAACGTATAACGTAACTAACGTATAACGTATAACGTATAACGTATAACGTATAACGTATAACGTATAACGTATAACGTATAACGTATAACGTATAACGTATAACGTATAACGTATAACGTATAACGTATAACGTATAACGTATAACGTATAACGTATAACGTATAACGTATAACGTATAACGTATAACGTATAACGTATAACGTATAACGCATAACGTATAACGTATAACGTATACCGTATAACGTATAACGTATAACGTATAACGTACAACGTATAACGTACAACGTACAACGTACAACGTACAACGTACAACGTACAACGTTCAACGTACAACGTGCAACGTACGACGTACGACGTACGACGTACGACGTACGACGTACGACGTACGACGTATAACGTACAACGTACAACGTACAACGTACAATTCGCTTTATTTAAAGGTTGATAAAAGGTTTAAAATATTGAAATTAATTACTATCAGGCCAAGTAAGTGTTTAGTTATCGTAGTATAGGAAAGATAATGATGCTAACATTCCTGTACTATCAAACAATAAATAATAACACCATACAATATGTCATTGGGTGGGGAATTAACACGGGAAAGAGAGAAATAGAATGGAATGAGCGTAGTTTCCCCACCATAACTTAATAGAAGGAGACAGAAGAATAGGAAATTTACACCAAAGTGAGAGCACAGTTCCCCTGACGTAACAAGAGCTTAGTAGTTTAAGCGACAGTGAATAAATTACAAATTACAGGTTACATTTACCACTACGTTGCTGTTTACTTTTTTACAATATTATCTTCACCTTCATCTTCGTAAAAATCTTCAGAGTTGGATTCAGACGTTACCTTCAGAATTGGATCTTCAACAGCATCCTCAGAAGTGGTTTTAAATATCATCAAAATAAGTTTTGCGGATTATATTTAGAGGTGATATTGGTTATCATTTTGTAGGTATGGTTCTGAAAACCAAGTTTTTTGTCCCAGGCGCACTTATCCGAGATGTGAACCCTGTACTTTATTATATATACGCACACACACACATATATATATTTATATATATACAATTTCGATTACTTAATTTAAAAAAAAATCATAAGATAATTTTCGGGTAAGGCTAATCAATGTTATTCCCCAAGTCTTTTTTTCTAGCACTGTGGGCAATAGGACTGAACTTCTGTTCCTTCTTTAATAGTTCTTCATAAAGAACGGCACATATTTTTAATTTAATTTGCTGAGAATGCATTGGCAGAATACAAATTATGGTTACTATTATTATTATCCGTACCAGCTTGACATTGACTATTCAGTTTCCGATAATCCATAATAAAAGAATCCTACACCATAATTATTAGTCACACGCTAATTTTATGAAACAGATCGAAAGAAGACCAGTAATCAGTTGACATAATTTTCCGTTTCCTGGTAATTTAAATCAAAATTATGGTTACCATTATCACTGTACCTTCAGCTTAACATTAACTATTCAGTCTCCAATAAACCATATTAAAAAAATCCTACACCACAATTATTATTCGCACGCTAGTTTTATGAAATATAATGCAAGACAACCAGAAGTCCACACACAGGGTAATGGTAATTACTTTTCTAGGAATCGGAAAATTCGCAGGAAAATTAATGAGGTGAGTGTGTAAAGAAAGTATCTTGTTAAATAAAACAGACTGACTATAATATACCAGCTGGCGTGGTTCTTAAAGAATCAATTTTTTCAATCATAATAACTATATTTTGAGGAAAATCAAACCATTATATATGATACCTTCTAGAAGCAGATACGCTAACGTTTCTATGTAATACATTTGATATTACTGTCTTAGTACAGTACAAGAAACGAATGTTGAAATATGTTTGATAATGCTACGATAATGTTCAAAACCACTTATAATCACTATATTGATCTAAAATCAGTATAAATTCTATAATTTAATCAGATATTAAAGCAAAGCTTTACAATACTAATTGTAGTACGGTTGTTAAGTTAAATTTGAATTAAATTGAACAATACCAAACCCTTAAATAGCTTATGATACAGAGGTTCACGGAAAACTGATGATGTTACCGTGTACTTTCTATTTTGAAAACGGTTACATAATAACTTAAATAATATATAAAGTATGAGAGTAGATCTTAGATGTAAGTGTTACAAATAAAAGGTAAATCATCTTAACCCCTCTTAAATACTACTTTCTAGCCATAAATGAATACTAGTTTCCTTCAAATGTAATCTTACAAATACCTAAAAATATGAACATATATTTCGTATATTTAATTTATAATTTTGTATTTAAGAATTTATTGTTATTACACAAAAATACACCACAACGTTAAGAAAGGTAAAGGTAACATTATAGTGATGAAAATGGAAATTAAATTTTAACACACATAGTTAAGTTATATTTAAGATAATAAATTTTAACAAAATGGACTGAGGTAGTAGTTTAAAGGATATTAAATAAAACCATCCATCTTTACAACTCCATAATTTTGAAACAGTATACTTCAAATGTACATCTAACGTTAATAACTTGGTAACTAACTTTAATAATACCTTTAAATACAAATTTGAGGAAAGTTTAGGAAGGTACCGTTATTTAAACTGAATTTAATGTTCAAATATACCAAATTGGGCTAACCCAAAAACTGTCCGTTTAAATACTTTATTTCCAATAAAACCAAACGCTTCCTTCCTAATCACAAACCGAATCCTTTTGATTGTAGATCTGTAACTTTACAAAAAAAAACCATTAAAGAAAATTGGTATATCTAAAAATTAAAACAAATCAAAATTTAATTTAGTGACTTGTGTCTTAACTTGTATGTGAGATCGATTACTTCCAAACTGCCAAATAAAAACTTAGTCGTTAAGGATTAAGATGATTAATTAAAATGTTCCGTAAACGAAACCTTTTCTTTTATATTGTAATAAGAGTAAATGTGAGAGGTACTATGAAATAGATTTTCTTCCACCACATAATCACCCGACTTAGAAGTTTATTATCACCGTTGCTCAATTCTATAGTTATCCTTATCACAGCGCGTTAGCTGATTGGAAAGTGATTTGATTTGAAATAGCAATTTCCTACGAGACTTTTCCTTTATTAATTTTTCCCGTGTACTTTTGGTTTGATATCATCAGAGATAGTTGACTTATGAAATTTAACCTATAAATTATAACGTTAAATTAATCAATTTTCTTGTGGATATAGTAATATATTGAATAGAAATTATTACGTAGTAGTAAATGGCCCAAGTTTAACTTAGGTATTACAGACTAATATACCCTTTTATTAAAGTCTTTAATAGGATAATCTGGAGTATATCAAGCTGATGTTACATAGAAATAGCGGGTAGTTGGAAGAGAATGAAGCGAGGATTGCGTTAATAGTTGTAAAGTTGTTAAGCCTAATTCTCTTTGGATTATTCATCTTAATCCTATAGTTTCTATTTTTTTTTGCATAAGCACCCTACTTTCTACTGGTTCTTTCTCAAACCGTTAATTGGTCACGAAATGCCGGATGGAACATAAGTAAATTCATTCTTTCTGGAATAATCTTAATAAATAATTGTTATTAATAATATTTATTATAACGATGTCGTGTGCATTTTCCTATCGTTTCGTATAGCGTTATAGATAGTTATCAAAAAGAATACTCAATTCTTTCGTACTGAAATCTACATGTAATAAAAGTGAGGATAGTAAACTACACATATTTAAATCTATAGCATATATTACCTTTAAATTTTAACGATAGCGTGACGAAGAAATGGCAAAAGTTCCCTAATTTACTAGCTGTGTTCTTGTGTACAAGGTAAAGTGGTGTTTATTTTGAAGTTATTTACTTTCTAAATATATATCTATAGGAAGAAAGCTCGAACACATATTAGACTAAAACATATTTATAAATGTTAACTTGTACTAGATTTATTTAAGTACTTGATATTTATTTCATTTGTATTAATGGATATTGTAGTTTATTAAACGTTATTTAGCATTAGAGCTTGAACGTGAATTGTGTTTTCTGTACTTCTATACCCGAATATTATGGCTTTGTGTTTAATTAGAGTAGTAATCCTTAATGATGTCATTTATGTGAACTTGACAATTTATTTTGAGCATGGCGCATAAAGTTACGGAAAGTTTGATAAGCATATAAGTTACCCGTATAAGAAATATCGTTAATCCTGGTCTCCTGACTACCAAAAAATTGAGAAATAAAGAGAAATGGTCTTTATTAATTTTTCCAATTGTACCCATAATCTTTTTGAACACATTGGATTCGCGTTACTAATGTGATTTTGATTAATATTATTATAAAGCAATGATTCATCGTTATCAATGTAAATTATTTATAATTTAAATTTTTAACAAGATACAGTTTTTGGGAGGTCTTACACTACTGTTAACCTATTATGTGTTAAATACAGTAAGTACCTTCGTACTCCATATGAGATTTATTTCGTTACTGTATTAGTTCTATACCTATTTAGTCATGCAAAATCGTCTGTATATCTTGATTTTATGTCACAAATGTTATATTTAATTGATACAGCAGTTTTGTTTCAGCAGTTTAGGTACTAAATCCTTTATTGACATATTTTTGGTATGTTAAGTTAGAAAAGATAAGTACACTAACAACTAGTTTAGTCATGTAATAAAAGTGTCACATTTGGGAGTGCGACCATCAGAAACGTCTTGAAAACGTCACCACGCCTAACACGTGACAGCAATACGTTTGATAGTTTACTTTTTTGGCTTTAACTAACGCAACAGAAGGGCAGTTACTTAAAGTTATTTTAGGTGTTATTTTGCCAATTTCAGGCTCTGCACTTTACCGTTAGATTACTTGGTGTACGAATCAGAGAAGTCCTAATTATGATGACTGCCCAAAAACTAAAACTTGGTCTATATGCTGTAATAATAGCATACTAATATGGTTATTAGTTATTACCAACAAACTTCCGAAAAACACAAAGTGGTTAAGTGAATTATACGTATTTCTGTCAGTTAAAACATTACTTCCCTAATTGGAGAAATCTAATTTCCTGATAAATGCTTTCCACGTTGTGTTCTAAAATTTCTGTTAGCTGAATTTGAATAGCAATAGCCAATTCCAATTGATTTAGTTCCTTCTCATCCATGGTCCTAAAAGAGGTTTTTTTGCAGTTTACTCATAACCACCATCGTTTAAATTGCGTGTGTCTGCACACCTTTCGCTATCGCGTACGTTACCTGTTCGAAAACTTTTCATCTTGGATATTTTTTGTTCTAT
This sequence comes from Vesta saturnalis, assembly GCA_036346205.1. Lineage (NCBI taxonomy): Eukaryota > Metazoa > Arthropoda > Insecta > Coleoptera > Lampyridae > Vesta > Vesta saturnalis. Next base: position 138,049 of record JARFJB010001805.1, on the reverse strand, counting down.
AGGTTCTATACATTTACAGTAGTGGTGCCGATTTTAGCTTTTTCTCTCACCAACCACACACTCACTCATCCAAATACTTTCCGCCTAGTGGCCATTCTCAGTAATCAAATGAGGTATCATGTAATATCATTTTTCAAATTACCTCTTGCTTGGTTCTGTTGTTATCTTAGTCACTTTAGGCACTCCTGAATTCATTTCGTGAAACATTTGACACAGAAAGATTAAAATAACGGGGTTTACTTTAGACTTGCAAATATTATTTAACATGATTTTTTCAGTGCACCATCGAAACATCTTACCACAAAATTATAAGCTGTTTATTTTTTAGTAGGTACCTTATGTGAAACGAGTATACCTTATACATAACCATTCATCTGTAGTGCAGAAGTGTTAAATGAACGACTTTTTAAGCTTTCCTGCTAACAATAAAGAATAAAATAAAAGCAAATATGCCAAAATAAGTATTGCCACCAGAGAGGAGATTAATTTGTAATACTTTAGTAAGTATAGAAGTTACATATCATATTCCAAAACGTATACTTTTACATGACCAACATTAATCTTTTACACCTCCATTGCATTGTTTTAAATAAAATATTAACGATATCTTTTGTTATCACGCTTAATAAATATAAAAGGACTACGTTGCTGCAATTCCTTACTTGTCCTCTGAGCGATAAATTATGCAGTTTTTTCATTCAGTTTTTGATAGGGTCTTGTTTGAAGAACTTCCGGAATCCCCTCTTCCGTCCTGAGGAATTTTTTGCCCAAAGGAAGACAATTTCTGTGTTATTATGGATGGCGAAACTCATTATTACCGAGCCTTTGCCTAAATCGGAAATAGATTTAAGAGCAACGCACTTAACTCAATGAGTTTCTGAGTTTATAAACTATAAAATAGTGCTTTGCACATATGCCGCAGTTGCTGGTGCTATAGTAATATCTCAACTTTGTTTTTAAACGTTGTTCTTTCATATTGGTCTGCTATAGTTATTTCTGTTTTTCTGTATTGGTTTCCTACGGCCACCTGAGACTAAATTATTAGAAAGAGTCCTTGAATTACTAAACAACCACACTGCTTTACGATGAAAGTAGAGTCGAATTAATAAGTAACATTTCCACAAGTTCCAGTGTTCTGCACAGGTACTCTACGGCTTGAACCAAGATAAAAGAAAACGAAATTGGCATCACAAGATCCCTATGTAATAGTGCTAAAGTGTTCAAATGAAATGGACCTGAAATAATCAAGACGAAAATTCAACATACTACCTAAAATCTGCAACTAACCTATTTGTAAACAATTGAGGTAATATATAGTGCAACTCAGAAACATAACAGTGATTTGAAAATGTTTGAAGGTTGGGGCAGTTATACTCTCCGGAGGATTACGTAAGAAATGCAAAGAACGTAGGAACTCGATGCTTTATTCTCAAATACATAAAATTTTGAATTTTGTTATATAGATCTTTTCTATTCCATGTAATGCAACAAAAACTAGATTGGTTTTATGCTATTGTAAATTATTCTGAAGTAAATCTTGAAAATCCAGAATGTGCACGGAACAGTTATCGGGTAACTCTACGACTAAATTAATTCGTGAAATTCAAGTTGAGATCCACATTGGAACTAGTGCTTGAAAATACTCCGTTTTGAACAAAAGTAATTCATGCTAATACCCTTAAACGAAAAAATTACAAAACTTGGCTTTATTTTAATCTTTCCAGTTAACATTGCAGAAAAAAGAATATTTAGAACTTCTATTTTGAAAAGTGTAAATTTATGAAGTAAACTGTAACTCACAATAGATTATACGGTTATTTATTTTATTTTGATGTAGATTATCTCTAAGTATCGAAATGAATACAAACCCATTATTTCTAACTATAGGAATTTTCTGAGAGAACGTTCATTGAATTCACTTTGTGCGGAATCGCAAAAGATAAATGGTTTAATTGCATATTTAAGCTTAATAGGTCGTAAAAGCTTTTAAAACAACATATTTTGTATAACCTCACACCCACTTCTTCAGGATATTTCGGAAGATTGACGTAGGTCAGTTAACGAATAATTAAGTTGTTCAGAAAAGCAACAGTTTGTGACAACACGTTTACAAATTCAATTTTTAATGAATACAGATAGGTACATTCTTAATATTAGGGGTTAGGTAATAGTGAAAACATTTAAAGTATCGTAAGTACTTTTACTAGTTCAACAAATGTAAATATTTGCAAGAATGACCAGTGTTTTATTTCCAAGCATTAAAAAAAACTGTTCAAAGTGACCACACGCACTGTTCAATTTTGTTCACTGTAAATATTAATTTGACAGCACCTCGCCTAACTGATATCTGTCGAATTGTGTGAAAAAATTAATCATGAGTCAGTATTACAATGTTGAGATGATTGATATGCATTTCATTTATGGACTGGCAGATGGCAATTCAGCAAAAGCTCGGCGCCTGTACGGTGAATATCCTAACAGTAATGTTCCTGATAGAAGACTTCGAAAATATTCATCGACCTCTGCGTGAAACAGGCAAATGGAATCGAAATGGAGGATCAGGGAGACCAAGGACAAGACGAACGCCAGATCTAGAAGAGAATGTGCTCAACAGGATTCAGGAAATTCCACTAACATCTACCAGAAGAGTTACAGATGCTTTACCCGTAAGTAATGGAACTGTTTGGCACATTCTTAGAGAAAATTTGTTGTACCCATATAATATCCAACGCGTTCAAGAATTGCTTTCTGCTGATTTTCCACTTCGTGTTGCATTCTGCCAATGGCTTTTGCAGAAATTAATTGACATCCTGCAACTATTGTGTTTGATTCTTTTTACCGACGAACCGAGTTTTCCTTGAAATTCTATAAGCAATTTTCACAACAACCATGTCTGGGCTGATGAAAATCCACACGAGATATGTCAACTTCGTTTCCAGCATCAATTCTCGTTGAACGTTTGGGTTGCAATTGTGACTGACTGCCAGATTGGTCCAGTATTTCTAACAGCAAGCCTTATCGGACATTTGCTCAATGTTATTTTTCTCATTTTTTTAAATGGCACGCCCTGGATTTTATTACAGATTTTAACAGCATTTTTAGGAGTTTTCAATAGGTACTCACTTTGTACTACTCTAATATCTTCCTAATAAATGGAGATATATAGGTTCGGGTTGGTTTCGACACATACAAATCAAACTTGGGAACAGATTTATTAATTGCACTTAAGAACTGACATCGATGATTTTCTTCTACGTTCTCTCCCAATAATGTTAATTTTATATTATATAAATAGCGTGTGTAGTCATGCTCTACTTTAATGAGCTGACGCTTCTGCAATATTATTTTGATATAATTTCTAAATGGCTGATCAGCAAACAATTATATTTAATAGTTATTAAACACTGACCTAAAAGTAAATTTAGAACATAAATAGCACAGTAATAATTATTAGTAAATTTGGAAAATATGTAAAACAGTAGGTATACACTACACCTCCCCCGAAGGAAACACAAAATTTAAAATCTAAAATTTTACATTTTTTTTTACTTGTACTAGATAAACCAACTTGCAATTAAATACCTAAATAGCTAAAACTAAGAAAAGTACAAAAAGTTACAAAAGTTACAAAAATTACAAAACACTAATCGTAATAAGGCTAAACTCTACTTTTATGTACCGTAATCCATTTATCATCTATCTTAATAACTACATTAGGGCTATTATCTGTCACCACCTCATAGGGTTCTTTAAACAAAGCATCAAACTTAGAGGTGACGGTAGCCTTCACTAAAACCTTATCTCCTAATTTATACATATGCGAACGTATCTTTGTATCAAGGACATTTTTTCTGTGATTTTTGGATTTAAGTAAATTGTGTCGCGCGTCTGTAGCTGCACATGGCAAGCAGTATTTTAACTCGAGCGGATAATCCTCAAAGTTATATAGTGGACCAATGTGATCAACAGTACTGTTAGATGGCAATCTACAAAGTTTTCCAAAAACAAGTTCGTACAACGTGTAACGTGTTTCAGAATGCACGGTAGTATTGAAAGCAAAACTCCAAATAGGCACCCAAGTACCCCAAGAACCGGGATACTTGGATATTTTGATGGTAAGCACCCAAAGTTTTATGTGAATTTTCTAATGCGCCTAAAGTTTCATGGTGGTATGCGGTTGAATTTAGTTGTCGGGTGTGCAATAAATTACAAATTTCTTTAAAAGTACTCGCCATAAATTCAGTGCCCTGGTCATTTGTGAGGGACACCATACCGAAGAATGTAATTGGTAACAAAGGCAGAAGCGACTACAGGCGCCTTTTTGTTTGGCAAAGGATACGCCTCAACAAATTTACTTAATTCGCATTGTAAGGCTAAAATATATTCATTATTTGGACTATCTGGAGGAAGCGGACCTACCAAATCAACAAATATCTTCCGAAATGCGGAGGCAGCAGTGGTTGTAATAGCCAAAGGTTCTTTATATGGTATTGAATGCTTATACCGCTGACAATCGTCACAACGGCGAATGTAAGCTTCTACATCTTGTCTAAGTCTTGGCCAAAAATAAGTTCGTTTGATATTATTATACATGCGGTTCATACCAGCATGACCTCCGGTAGGTAACGTGTGAAAATCATTAAGTATCAACTTTTGACTTTTCGGATCCGTAATGAGGGTTAAATTTGGTACTATCGAGATTTGTATACCCGTCGCTATGATTTCATCTTTATCTTTAATTATTTCTTGAATAACTGCGCAGTTTAAATCTCTTTTCATTATACGTATCATTGGCATGCCATTAATTTTACAACATTTGACTAAATCCTCAACGTTGCAACGTATGCAGATGCCGATCGAGATGTTTAAACAAATTATCATTATTTTGATTATGCATATTAAAGTCGTCGTCTTTTAAGGGTTGTACTAGTACAGAATTAGTTGGGGGTTTAAGCAACTCTACGACGCCAGGGTGATCAATCCTATTGTCTGTAAACTCGTCAGTTTCGTCCGCTAAAGCGCGTTGCTGCTTAAGTTGCGCACGCGTCATAATGTTGATATGGTGAACCACATTACGAGAAAGGTCTTTAAGTTCGTGAGAATCAAGGCAAATTCGAGAAAGAGCATCAGCTGGAGCATTATCTTTTCCTTTAACATAATGCACCGTAAAGTCATATTCTTCTAATGTGAGTCGAAATTTTGTAAGTCGGCTAGAAGGATTCGTCATTCCAAATAAATACACTAAGGGACGGTGATCAGTATAAATGTCAAACTGTCTTCCGTACAGATATGGCCTAAAATGTTTAACAGCCCACACAATTGCTAAGAGCTCTTTTTCAATGACTGGATAATTACGTTCAGCAAGATTTAAAGTCCGGCTAGCATAAGCAACAGGACGATCATTACCATTTAACAATACGGCTCCAAGAGCATGACCGGAAGCATCAGTACGGAGAATGAAACGGTTATTGCTATCGAAATTTGGATATTGTAAAATTGATGGATGCGCCAATAAGTTTTCAAAGCTTCGAAAGACTTTTGACATTCTGAAGTCCAATTAAAAATAGAATTTTTTCGCGTTAAGCGATTTAAAGGTTCTACTAAATCAGCAAAATTTTTAACAAATTTTCGATAGTAGTTGGCAAACGCGACAAAACGTTTAGTAGCATTTGCATCTGCTGGAACTGGATAATTTTGAATAGCAGCAATTTTGTCTGGATCGGGCAACACACCCGCAGATGAAATGACATGGCCTAAATACAAAAGTTCCTTTTGAAGAAAGGTACACTTACTAGGATTTAATTTAAAATATACATTGCGTATTCGTTGTAATACTTTTACTAAATTTTGATTATGATGCAATAGATTTCGACCAAAAACAATAATATCATCCAAATAAATAAAACATGACTCATAATTTAATCCTGACATAGCAACCGTCATTACTCTTGAAAATGCACTAGGACTAATTTTTAATTCCATTGGGATAGCTATAGTAAATGCTGTGCACGGTCGACTGTCCGGGTATAAAAGTACTTGATGATAACCTTGCGCTAAATCCAAATGTGAAAAATAAACTGCACCGGATAATGAATCTAAAATTCCGGCTATGCTCGGTAAGGGGAATTTATCGTTTTCAATACGTCAATACGTCGATTTAATAACCGATATTTATCTCACCTAACCCATCTAATTTTTTAGGAACGATTAGTAACGGAGATGACCAATCCGATCTAGTTTCTTCAATTATTCCGTCTTTAAGCAATTTCTCTATTTGTCTGCTGATTTCGTCTTTTCGTGCATGAGGTAAGCGGTAAGGCTTAACATATATTGGAACCGCGTCCTTTTGTAATTGAATCTTTGGTGCTGACATATTCGTTGTACCAATTATGTCGTCATCTAACTGAAATACGTGGGCATATTTAGCACAAATTTTCTCTAAAGCGGAGTGCTCTTCTCGATTTAATGATTTGAAGTCGATTAATTTTAAAACTCTGTCTACTCGGTTAACGGTAGTTGGTTTGTGTTGGGAAGCACATAAATGAAAGATGTCTAGTACCTCGATTCTTGGTTTGTAGTTTTTTATTTTGATTCGTGTTGAGTATTCTAACCGGGGTAAAAGTATCTATTGATCGACCGTTGTAGACGCTACATACATACCTTCACACATTTCATAATTCATAACAACGCAATCATTCACCCATTGAACAGAAAAATACTTAATAACTTCGCAACGAGGGGTATCAAAATGCAACATTCTTGCCCGGATTGCATAGGTAAAACAATATGATGAGACTGCAAGTAAAGTGAAAGTAAAATTTTTCGTAATCTAAGTGAGCAGAAAATTTTGTGAAGAAATCGCGTCCTAGAATCCCATGAATATGGTCTGTAAACTGATCTAATATATAAAATTCGTGCTGTAAGCAAAACTTTTGAATGGTTAAGGCTAAATTTACGGAACCATGAGCGGTGATGGTACCTCCAACACCATTAATTTTGATATTTTGGTTGAAATTTATGGATTCGTCACCATGAACGTAATTTTTGAATAAAACGCTAATTGTTGCCCCGTATCGAGAAGAAAAAGTAAGTCATTCTCTCGATATTTCATTCGTACATAATTTAATCCATTCATACTTAAATTTCAGCGTCGGAACTAAGTCTACAATTCGCTGACTCGAAAAAACTGATTGTTAGCGGAATTGTGGTTGTTGTTTTTTCGCTTTCACGGTCATCGTTATGGAAATCATTGGTATTTGCAATATAATCACTCTGATAGTTATCAATTCTGGGTGGATTACGGGGCATGAACCCTTGGCCTAGTTCAAACGTACGGCCACTACCCCGACTGCGTCCTCTCCAATCGGAAAACCCTTGACGATTACCGGTTTTATTATTTCTGTTACCCTGCGAATTATACGAGTTAATAAAAGAACGCTGTGTTAAGTTATGTGAATTGAAATGGTTATAAGAGGCAAAATTGTTATCAGGATGTTAATAACTCCGAGAGGGTCCACTCTGAAACCGTTGTGGTTGGACACGACCGCGAGAATTTTGAAACCGGCCGCGTTGCTGTTGCTAGTTTGGACGTCTCCGCGTGGAGGGTTTGCTATGAAGAAAGCGGCAATTCTTTGCTATCTATTAATGCTGTAGTTATTACCTCAGCTAAATTACTTTGACCACGAGCTCGAAAAATTGTCCGTAAATCATTACTTTGTAGACCCCTAGTAAAAGCACTAATAGCCAACTTTTCGTTGACTTCTTTAAGGGTTGCACGTTTGCCATTGTCGCCTGCGGCTTCAGTAATAGTCAAATCCGACATGAGATGGCAAATAACCTTACCGAATTCCTCTATGGATCTCCCGTTTTGCTTAGCATTATGCAATTCAGCACAAAGAGTTGTTATAGATTTTGGCGTGAACAATTTACTTTGCATATCGCTTATCAAATCATCTGTTGACTGGTATGCATCGAGGAGCTTTGCCTGTGCACTTTCCGATAGCCGAGTTGTCAGTACATATTTGATTAATAAAGGCTTATCGGTTTCTGTTAAAAGGTCAACATATAATTTGATGGCGTTTATTAACTTTTTAGTGGTACTATCTGTATCATCCATAGCAGCAGTAACGCTGCTGCAGTTCTTAAATCTAATCTTTTGGTACCCATTGTAACAGTTTGGGAAATACTAACAAGTCTATCTACTAAAATATTTTGAGACTCTTGCAATAATTTAGCTATAACTGCTGAAATTTCTTTAATTTGTTCCACCCCTGAGGATCTTTATCTACTTTTTGATTAATTGCAGTTATTGCCCTATTATAGTCCTTTTTGATGCGTTATAATATTGTGATTTTTCCTACGTTGTTGATTGTCCTTTCCCAAATTAGTCTTAAATAACTTAATTTCTACTTGCAACTGTTAAAAGCTCTGAAGCATTTGAGTAATTAAATAAATTTATTACTAACCTTGTGTTCCTATTTTCCCACGTAAACTACACATTCACTTGTAGGGCTGGTGCTGAGGCCTGTTGACTGCTAAACGGTTTTGAGGGCGTCTGTGCTGTCTCCCCGGATGCGTTGGTCCACTTGCTTCAGCATAGTTTGTTTATACTTGCTATAAGCGATCTATCCCCCAGCTACGATGCACAGAATGGTTATTATAACGGCATATCGGAATACGGGTGACGACGTCGATTGTGAAAACGCATTCGTTTGACCCCACTATTACCCGCTTGGTTGATGAACACTTCTTCTTTACTCCATTCACTTCCCATCTTACGAGAATTATTCACTCACTTGGTAATTATGCATTAAAATCCCTGCCTATAGCAGGAACTGGCAGGGTCGCCATCTAATATCGTCCTAATAAATGGAGATATATAGGTTCGGGTTGGCTCTACTTTAAAGAGCTGACGCTTTTGCAATATTATTTTGATACAATTTGTAAATGGCTATTCAGAAAACAATTATATGTAATAGTTGTTACACACTGACCTAAAAGTAAGTTTAGAACATAAATAGCACAGTAATAATTATTAGTAAATTTGGAAAATAAATAAAACAGTAGATATAAACTACACTACCTGTTCTTGGATTATTTAATCATAAGGTTGAAAATTGTAAAATTTTGTTACTTTTCTTGAATGTGCCACAATAAGACCTATAAAATAAATGAAGACACTATCATACTTCACTGAAAGACAAAAAAAAAAACAATGCGAATTACAATAAAACTGTGAAACTATAGGTTTTGTGACACAATACATTTTGGACTACAAAAGAACAACGTTTAATAATTATAACTATAAACTTTCCTGTGTATTCAAATCGTTTTCGAAGAAAATGAAACAAACAATTTCTTTCAGCTTCTCTTAAAGCATAGATCATATTAATCAGCTCTTCTTTTAAGAAATTCATCGCACACTAAGTAAATAACCAGTTAACGAAGTTAACTGGTCAGATAAATATCTGACAATTATTCACGAATTATTTATAATAGGTGGCTTTAATTTTTTAAGTTATTTAGAAACAGAAAGAGACAAGCAAAAACAAAGTTACTATGATTCATTGTTCATTATACTGTTCTAGAAGTAAATAATTATTAAGTGTTGCTCTTGTATAGTCCAAAATATTGTATTGTGCCACAAAACCTATAGCTTCGTAGTTTTATTCCAACTAGCAGTGGTTCATTTTTGTTTTTCTGTGAATTATGACTGTCTTAATTTATTTATAAGCCCTATTGTGACAAATTCAAAAAAAGTAACAAAATTGTACAATTTTCAACTTTATTACTAAATAATTTAAAAACACCTAGGAATAGGTAGTACAAAGTGAGTATCTATTGAAAGCTCGTAAAAATGCTATTCAAATCTGTAATAAAATACAGGGTATGCCATTTAAAAAATGAGAAAATAACATTTAAAAATTAAAACTAGACCCAAATTTTCAGTAATTATTCCAAAGTCATTCATGATATTTGCCAATCATTTTCAATTATGTAGTAGAATCAGTATGAAAATGATGCTATTTAAGAGTATTAATATAGAATTAATATAAAAAATTGTTTAAATTCGGTACATTTTCATTTATTTTGTTTTCTCTCATTAATATATCATTGTTTAATTAGGTAGCATCATATTTTATCGATTCAACTGCAGTAAAATTGCAAATCGTTAGCACATCAAATACTAATTGCTTGTGTTACACGCTAATTAAAACAAACTGTACAAATATCAAACGTTCAGCTTGACATATATAAGTTTTCTGGTGTGATTGTTTCTTTGTCCATTTTTATAACTTGAAACATTTTCTAATTAGCACAATATCTTTTTTAAGCTAAATAAAGGTTAATAATCATAGTCGTGTATTTTTTATTATGCATAAGTTACTACGTGATCATATACTACACATCAGTTTTGATACAGTTCCTGGCAGAGCCCACTTATACATAAAATTAACTAACAATAAATGTCTGTATATTAATAAAATTAAAACAATTTATTTTAACGAGGAATAGTGCAAGCGTGCTTTTAACCGCTCTTTATTACTTTGTCTTATAAATATTTTATAGCAGATTGGGAGATATGACAAATCTATTACCTGTACCGCGCGTGAAATGATGTATCTTATCTGCCGATTGTGTTAACTTTAAAGAAGAATTTTCTAAATTACCATACACAAATTTAAGAAAATTTAATCAAACTAAGTGTAAATGTACAGTTGTGAAAAACCTTAATTTGAAATTAATAAAAGCATTCAAAAGTAGGTACTGGTCATGCCAATTAAAGATCTAACCACATCTAATAAAGAAATAGTGTTCGGTTATTAGTATTTGTAATAACTAGTTATTATACGTTAAAATAACAATGTGTAAATTTAATATGATTTTAATTTTAACTACTTATGTTAAATATTGTAATGTTGCGGTAACTTAACATATATAATTAGTAAATCATTTACTTCAAGGTTGTAAAGGTCAAAGACGTACCAGTCTGCCCTTTTTAATTGTAAGATGCCAAAACCTCTATAATCGAAGACTTTTTTCGCCTATTAAAGTTACATGGATGTTTATATGTTATATATATATATATATATATATATATATATATATATATATATATATATATATATATATATATGATGTGTTAAAATTTAAGAATACATACAGAAGGATTCCTCGAGTGGATTTAGCAAAGAGCGGATCGCAGGTTGAAATCCCACTCGAGGAATTCTTTTCTGTGTGTAATTTTAAATTTCAACATACATTCAATTTGAAAATGTAAACTTTCACCATTAACACTCATAATAAAATACTTATCTTTTTGGGATTTTTAATGGTGTACTTTAAATTATACAATCTAAACGTTTCGATAACACTTACAGTTATCTTCGTCAGTAGTAATGTTAGTTAAAAATTGTTAAAGATGTAGTAAACAATTTTGTCAAATTTGAAAAATTCAAACATAAACATAAGCCTGCTATTAATATAACAGTTTGAGAAACGTATAAGCCAACTATAAAATTGTAGTAAAGAATAACTAGGTCATTAAAATTAAATATTGTTAAACTGCCTCAAAGATGACAAACCAGAACACTCTCTACGCGAAAGCTAACAATGAAATTTGCCAGCCAAAAAACACATTTAACAAAATTTAATCGAGTTATGATGTAGTGTAAAGTTGTGAAAAACTTCAATTTTAAAATGATAGAAGCATTCACAAATCCAAACATTACATTATAATGTATAATTTAAAGTACACCATTAAAAATCCCAAAAAGATAAGTATTTTATACATTCAATTTGTACAATCAATGAACTTTATTCAAATAAAATATTTATATATATATATATATATATATATATATATATATATATATATATATATATATATATATATATATATATATATATATATATATATAATACTTAAAGTATGCTCTGATTGGTCAAATCCAAAATCTCATACGTTCTTTCCGAGTATCATTACTACGTTCTGTGGTTCCAAATGTTACAATGTATACTATTCCACAGGAACAAGACGACTTATATACTCCGGAAGATGAAAATTCGTTTGAAACATCTTTTGGTGTGCTGAAATGTCCTTTAATCTTTCTTGTAAATTTAAACACGGTGATAATGCCATCATCAACTAGGATTTTTTCAATTTTATTTGTAACATTAGTTATAAAAGGAATAAAAGCAGTACCAACAGTAAGCGTTCTTTATGGTTATGTCTAGCAGGTGTAGAAGGTTATTAATATCTTTAAGTGAATACCCATAATCGTGTAATGATTTTGATAAATATTTATATCCATCTTTCAGAAGTTCAGGATACATTTAGCTCGATCCACTAAAGATCTAGTTACACCAATTTTCTATGTCGGCTTTCGTTAAACCTAAAGAGGTGATGAATTATTATTAAATTGTGTAGAAATGGTAAACTTCCAGTAATTTCGGTCTCCATGATAAACCATTGCTTTCCTTACCACAGCAGAACTAGCATGGCCACCTATTGCTACGTCAGCTAGCTGTTCATAGAATCTATTCTTGCACTCAAGGGATGTACCTGTAAAGCAGTTCTGAAAAAGAATTGTCTTTTGGAAAAATAAGACCAATATAGTCTATAAGTTTATTCTAGAGGACTTTTATAAAAAGTGGAGCAAACTAATTATTATATAACCGTCTCTAATTTTGAAATTATGTATTTTGTCAATGAAATCGGCAGAATTTTTAATATAATGGGGTGTTTACCTATGTGAGGTAATATACATTCGAAATCTCAGTTACATCACTTTCATCTGATTGTACTATTAGTATATTTAATTACGATTGAGATATATCTAAGGGCTGCGTTGACGAAAGAATAAATTGCCCTTTAGAGATTTTGCTTTACCGAATATCTTAACGGTTATATACCTTCATTCATTTGCATCATCAAAGGTAAAAATATAATGTTACTTTTAACATTGGAAATTATATCTTCAAACGGTATTAATCTTGTTACCGCATAACTTCCACCATTAGTGGAAGTGGTTCAATAGCATCATCTGAAAAAGCATTATTGAAGTTGTTTGTAACTGTTTTTTTATTATGTTGTTTGTAAAATTTATCCAACTTTGCGGGCAATCTTCGTTACTTAATATGAATAAAATTTCGAAATGAAAATAGCTCTCTATTAATAATATGTATTTAATTGCGTAGATGTTCATTTTCGGTTCGTATAAATATGGTTCCTATAAACTTAGGGATAATCTTTTGGTTACGACATCGCATTAAAAAACTAATTGATGATAGTAACTGTGTTTTGCGTTTTCTTAGTTTTTCAAATTGTTTAGTAAAGCGGTAATTTTCCTTGCCCATAAAAGACTGAAATATAAAAATGTAAACTTTCACGATTATCACACTCAATTAAAATACGTTTCTTTCAAATATAAATTCGTGTATTTTTATTTACCTTCCATCGTTTTAATAACGATTATAATTATCGTTTTCAGTAAATGATGACAGCTTAAAAATTGGTTGATTGTCAAATTCATGAGATATGATAACGAAAACGTAAGCCTGCAATTAATGTAGCAGTTTGGTAAACGTATTTAAAAGCAAATTATGATGCCAAATTTTATTTTAGTAAACAATAGTATAAATGTAATATTATTATTAAATCACCTTGAAGATGACAAATCAGAACATCCTCTGATGGACGAATTCTAACAGTGACGAATGTCATAAACAAAGAACAAATTTAGCAAAAGTTAGTCAACTTATGATGTAAATGTAACGTTGTGAAAAACATTGATTTGAAATTATTAAAGACATTCACAAATAGAAACATGACATGTCAATGAAAGATCTAGTCAAAAACCAACAAAGAAGTAGTTTTCCGTTACTCATCATTGTAATTGTTAGTATAACCTGAAAACACAATGTGAGCTCTCAATAAGATTACAAATGATAAATGATTGCAATGCTTAAAATTTTTAATTGGTAAAGCATTTTACTTCAAAGTCTAGAAAAAAATACAAGCAAAAACGTATAAACGTAGCAAAAGTTAAAATTAAGACGTATCATTCTGTCGTTTTTTAATATAATTAAAGTATTTTTGCGTGTCGTATATTGGATTTCAGTTTACTTAACTAGGACTCCATAAATACCAGAACTATCCTTTAAATATTAAATTGCCTCGGTGCGCTGTAATTTCCCTATAAAACTAAAGTGTCATTGGTTAACGTTGCTTTCGTTTTTTTTTTACTTAAAAGCTGTTCAGTTTACTGTCCATTCCACAACATCATATTTTATGTTTATACCTTTGTTACGTTATTCGAAATAACAAGTACTTGTATTTAATTCAACTTATTTATTAAGCTTTATGTATAGAAACGATCTCATTGTAAATTCCCTTTGGTTAAATTAAATAATAACGCGAACTGTTATATACTGTTATATAATTTTGTCGATTTACAAAACAGTTTTTATTAGTAAATATTTAAATAGGTATTCCCTCATAACTGATAAAATCTTATCCCGTCCTATAAATTCGTAATTTCCTATTCAACTGGTCACTCAGGTTATGTGCTTCAAACCTTGAGAAATTTTAAAGGTACAACCGGTAAAGGGGTGTATATAACTTGTTTCCAACGATAACAGTCACAAAATAGTAGATATACTACGGTGATCATGATCTACATTTGATAATAATAATAATACACCTTCCCGCACAGATTGTGCACATCAAGGTCAATGGTTTCCAAGGTCAAGGTCATCGTATATACTACCTGCATCGAAGTATATTCGTCAAGGTCTAGATAGTCTACGTCCAAGTATAAGTTTTTCAAGGTCGAGGCCATTGAAGCTCCCATACAGATTCTACGCATCAAGGTCAATGGTTTTCAAGGTCAAGGTCATCTTACACATTGCATATATCGAAGTATATTCCTCAAGGTCATCTCATTGCCCACGTGTGGGTACTTAGTTTTAAAGGTCGCTCACATTGCCTACCTATCCTTCAAGGTCATCCTAGACATTACCTGCGTGCACGGTCACTTTACCTATGTCAAGGTTATCAAAGGGCCCGCGCTGCCTGTGCATATTCTTAAAGGTACAGGGACTCACATTCCCCACACCGAATTCAACGGTTTTCAAGGTTATCATATTCATTCCTTACATCAAAGTGTATTCCTCGAGGTCATTGAAGTAACCAGATATGACAAAAGTCACTGGAAAAGTCACCAGATTGGTTTTCAAGGTCAAGGTCACATACACATTTCAAACATCAAAGCCAATTATGATTTTCAAGGTCAAGGTCGCTCACATTACTTGAATATTCTTCAAGGTCACCCTTGCACGTACGCGTCCCGCTTCAAAGTCAAAGCGTGCAAGTACATTGTTTTTTAAGGTCAAGGTCATCTTACACGTTGCCTGCATCAAAGTATATTATTCATTGAAGTAACTAGATTTGAAAAAGGCACTATAGATTGGTTTTCAAGGTCATTGACGCTTCCCGTATAGATTGTCCACTTCGAGGTCACGTGGTAGGAAATGGTCGCTCTCATTGCCAAGGCCTTAACGTACACACACCCCGCTTCAAGGTCTTGTTAGGATTTCAAGGTTACGTGATTAACCTTCTCGTTTTGTAAAGGTCACACGTTCAGGGTTCAATTGAGTTCATATAGATGCTCTTCCACCAAGAAATCAAGGTCGATTCTAAATCAAATTTTGATGGGATACTTCAAGGTTCATTAATCTTTTCAAGGTCACGCCCCCCATTAATTATAGGAAGTTTATTGACCTCTATCTCAAGCCCTGAGATATTATTACAATTCACAAGGGATATCATACAGATTGTTGTCTACGCTAAACATGTTTCAAGGTCAGCAAGCAATTCTTGAAAGTATACTTTGTAAGGCCACGCCCCCGGCAAAGTTCATTGACCTCAAGTGACTCTGTTTCCCAAATACAGATAAACGTTTCCCAAAGACAGATAGCCGTTTCCCAAAACAGGAGAGCCGTTTCCAAAAACAGGAGAGCCGTTTCCAAAAACAGATCGCTGTTTCGCAACACAGGTAGCCGTTTTCCCCAATTTCAAGGTAACACCTCTGAGAAAAGGACAAAGGCCATTCATTATTCTGGCCGAGTTAGGGTTATAATTTCTAAAAATAGATTGTTATCCAGCTACCCCCACCATTTCAGGCTCAATTCTGAGAAATCAATTTTCAAGAACAAAGGTGATCCATTGTTCAGACTGATGCCTCAAAGTCTATGCTTACAAATTTCAAGGTCACATTCCTACCGAGTTAGTTATAATTTCTAAAAATAGATTGTTATCTAGATACCCCTACCATTTCAGGCTCAATTCTGAGAAATCAATTTTCAAGAACAAAGGCGATCCCATTGTTCAAGCCGACGCTTCAAGGTCAAGGACATATAAGTCGTAGTGCATTGAGATCAGTTGGTTAGTAAGTTGTTAAACATGGAATTAGCAGGGTTAAGCCAAATCACCTATTGCAAACTCCATAAAAATGCATGTGACCTAGAGATATCGAAAAAATGTAATGTTATTAATTAATACGAAGTATGGTGAAGGTATAGTGTTAGAAACGGAGGAGTTTAAATGTGTTTTACCTCAGCGCTTTTACGAGTATTTCAAGGAAGAAGAAAATCGAATTGAGGAATTTAAAACGATGCTAAATACAAAGGATGTATTCATGAGTAGTCTGCGTGCAGTCGGAAAAACGACAAACATAACATTTAGTGCCTCCAACCATATGTAAATATGCTCATTTCGAAAATAATGTTTAGTCGTAGTGCGGTTGTGGGCAAGTAAAGTCATGCAAGCAGCAATAAAATCATTCCTTGAACGATCTGGAAGTTCACTGCCGGATACCTCATACCGCTGTAATAACAATATGAATAATAAACATTGTTTTGTTCATGCTGTCAAAATAGTGATGGTAGTAGTAGTAAAAATGAAGAGAAACAAGATGAAGGGTATTCCAACTGGTCATCATCATTTCACAGGCAGCTAATGAATACTTAGTCGATTGTGCTTACTATAAATTATAGAACGATACGCATATTGAAATTAGATACATTACACACCTTAACCTTGCACCAGTAGTGCGTATTGGATTTGGCAACAGCGATAATTTGGTATTAGACGTGAAGGAATGGAATGAACTTCTAAGATGGTATTCATATGTAGAAATACAATTTTTCCGATCCCACGAAATTGAAAGCCAAATTGATTGGTCACATGTAAACGAGGAAGATAAAATGCATGAGCAAGATTGCGAATCTCTATCTAGCAATCTCGGTATTTATTACAATTGGGAATTGATTAAAGGATATGAGAGAATTTTGAAAACTGTTATGATAGAAAACTACAACTGCTGTTCGTGTACATTCAATGCCCATAATGTAGAAGAACTATTCAATTTGAAGGATATAATAAGCTATAGATTGGAATTTCTTGAATCTTACAATCTGGTGTGTTTCTATGAAAAGTTCATACGACAAGTGGTTGACTATCGTAGTTTTCGTGAGAAGGAATTCGGTGATGATGACATTTATAAAGACATTCAAGATGTTATAAATGCCAAGTATAATATTAATTCACATAGCACTGTATGCTTAATGGAAATATTGTACTACCGCCCTGCTTATCTAATGTTTAGGGTGTACTAAAAATAAAGTTTTTGTGCTCTCGATTTTAGGTATAAATACCCTGCCCTATCCCTCAAGGTGAACAATGATAGGTAAGAAGCGGAAGAGTGCAGGTGGTTTAGTGAATACGCTAATCAATAAACTTCCGGTAGAATCGCATTTACCCGGTTACCGGTATTGACTTTCACGCGGTGATCCCGGTATTAATCAATTAGATGCTCAGTGCAAACTGCGTGATATCAGTTATAGAGACTATCGAGATTTAGAAAGTAGACATAGAGCAGATAAAATTTTAGAAGAAAAAGCTTGGGAACGCTTTAAATCGGCAGACGCAACATTAGGTGAACGAGCTGCAGCTTTATCAGTCGGTACCGTCATGAAAGCAAAGAGAAAATTTGGAATGGGGTGTAAACGTCGGTCCAAGAAGAAGAAGAATGGTGGAAATTTACTGCATGTACGAAAAACAATAGGTGAAAGCTAACGGAGATTTCACCGGCACAATAAAGTCAGCACTATCAACGGCAAAACGTGTAGTAAAAAGCTTGGGGGGAAAGAAAAACATTAAAATTCTTAGAGTAATTCCCTTACCTAAACAAGGAGGTGTTTTACCATTTCCTATTCCATTATTCGCTGGATTATCAGCAATCGGTGCTTTAGTTGGCGGCGCATCGGAAATTGCTAAAGCAGTCAATGATGCAAGAAATGCCAAAAAATTTCGAGAAGAGACATCGCGCCATAATCGCATTATGGAATCGATCGCTGGCGTCGCACTTTATCTAAAACCATACAAATCTGGCGGTGGTGCATTATACTTAAAACCGTTTCCAAAAAACTGAGTAGATTACCCGAAAGTCCGTTAACAGATATTGATTTAAAGGAATACACAAAAGATATACCCTGCTTTAGGGGGATTTTTATGAGAGATAGCCTGCCTAAATTACCATGGAAAAATGAATCTGGAATCATCAACTTAGGTAGTCAAAGCGGACCGGGTACACATTGGGTTTGCCACAAAAAGCGTGGTCAAAAGGTATGGTACTACGATAGTTTCGGTAATATTCGACCACCAGTCGAACTGATTAACTACTTTCGGGGATGTAAAATTTATTATAATTACAATCAAGATCAGAAATTTAATACCATTATTTGTGGGCACCTATGCCTACATTGTCTATATAAACAATCTATACAACCTTACATTTTCTCAGTTATGCTAATAACATTCAGTTTAGAAGGTGTTGGTAACCTAGCTAGTTACAACTTCTATCCACCGATGGAGCTAGATTTGGAGAAGAAATACGTTGTTGGATTGGTGGGACTTTACGGCTGCAACAGCATTAGAAACATTTATACGGGCAACGATAGATTTTATTTTAGAACAAATTCATCTCATTTGCGAGAGATTAATACTCCACACGGTGTCTATGAGTTAGATGAAATTAGTGATTACTTGAAATCAAAGACACCCACAGAAAAAATTTTCATTAGGCCAAACAACAATACACTTACGTGTGAGATAAACAGTTCATTTGAGATCGATTTTACATTGGTCGCATGCTCGGTTTTGAGCCTAAAATATTAGAAGCGAATATTTTACATACATCCGCGTTAGACATCCAAATAATTAAACACACTACTCTACATGTAGACTGCAACATCATAAAGAGATCTTTTTGAAACGGTAAACCTGCAAAAGTAATATATGAAATTGACGTTTCCGTCCCCCCGGGTTATCGTTTGGATAAAATGCCAACAAATACTCAATATTTAGAAGTAAACACAGACATAATAAGTAATATAACAATCAAATTGACAAATCAAACGGGAGAGTTAATAGACTTTGGTGACAGTGAACCATTCACGCTACGCTTAGAACTAAAAGAATATGGGTCTGCGAATTAATCATAGGACAATTCCATCTTCGTACAAAAGACTTCATCCCTGTCAACCCTCGTTGCAGTTAACATCTGCAGAGAAATACTTTTTAACATCAATTGGATTGAAAGTTCTGAGTGACCAAATCATTAAACATGTTTCAAAACGTACATTTTTTCTTTGTTCTTTGTTTGTTAACAATGTATTCGCACTCTTAAAAGTTTGTTGGAATGTAATATTCAAGGTAATGGAGACATCAGATTTTCTTTGTATAAAACACAATGCATCTGCATTCTTTAAATATGTAGTAATTATTTTTAATAATTTTAACAATAAAGCTTCCCAAAACTACATTGCATAATTAGTAATGTAATAATTAATAGACTTTGATGAAAATTTGTGATAAATAAAAAGATTTCGCTATAAATAACCATAGGTACAATGAATAAAACAATAGGTTTGCATTCAAAGGTGCGCATGTAATTTAAAAAACGCAATATTTAATGTAATATTAAGAAGGGATTTTCTTTGTATAACAACGAAAGTATTTATTGTGATAGATTTGCCTTCTTGAAAAATTTTTATCAATTTAGAAAACTGCAATGTAATGTATATGTAGTAATTAAGCTTTTCAAAGGCATAAATAGTAACAATTAATTTACAAGGTGTACCATTCACGGTACGCTTAGAACATAGGTTTGAGAATAAATTCATATAAAAGACATCATCTCTATAGTAAACCTTTAATTAGTCATCAACCCTCATTGTAGTTAACATCTACAGAGACACAATGAATCATTAAACATCTTTCAAAACGTACCTTTTGATGATGCTATAATTAAATCAGATATTCACACCTATCTTCCGTATGGCTCTTCTATGTATGGACCTTCCGAGGCAATTAACATATTAATTCAAAGTCAGGATCTAGTGACAGCTACTTATGATGGTTTTCTGTACATAGAAGCTGAAAAAAGAAGATGAAGGAAAATCGTGCAACTTAACCAATAATTTCGCCAACTTCCTTTTCGAAGAGATTCGGTGGTCAAAGAATGGACGTTTGCCGAAATCCCGGCATAACATCTACACTTAAAGAATATATTTCTTATACGACAATCAAGAGCAAAGCATTAAGCCATTTGGGGTGGACACCAAAGAATGACGAAAGTAGAATTCGATGAGCGAAATGGTAAAAAATCCTTTGCAGTATGAATACCATTTAACCACATATTTGGAATAATGGAGGATTATCGTCAAGTAATCCTGAATATGCGTCAAGAGCTGATTTTAATTCGATCTAGAAGCGATACAAACTGCTACTATGGTGACGTTGATGCGGAAATAACCCTAAATAAAATTCAATGAAAAGTACCACACTTAACTCTTAGTGATGCCGCGAAACTGGACTTGTTTGAAGGAATCAATAAGAATTCTATTATTACTGTTCCATTTCGCCAATGGGAGTTACATGAATTACCTGCTTTAAAACAAGAACCTCTAATATATGGCCAATAAAAACCTCAACGCAACTGGAAAAACCACGCTGGATAATTGTGGCATTCCAACAAGGTAAAAGGTACACAAAGTCTGCAAAAGCCGGAAATTTTTATCACATTAACATCAGAAACCTTAAAGTACATCTGAATTCGGAGTATTATCCCTATGAAGCAATGCATTTGAACTTCAGTGCTAACCAATACATATCTGCCTATCGCAACTTTTTGAAATTCCGATGTGACTTCTATGGTGAAGATGATACAGATGCGTTATTCCACTACACCAAATTCAAATCATGTCCAGTATTTGTAATGGACTGCTCTAAACAAAATGAATCCTTAAAAAACTCAACAGTAGACATCAAATTGGAAATGGAATCTCTAACACCTTTCGATAATGGAATCGTTGCCTATGGTCTTATTCTCCACGTTGGTATTGTGCAGTACAAAACGTACTTACCGCAGAAGTGAAAAAAATATAATCTGTATGTCTAGTATATAAATAAAAATGTTGTAATTATTCGTTTAGTTTCATTTCATCCATCAAGGATGAAAGTAGTTGCGCAGAAACAAAAACTTCCAATTCAAAATCATGACTGATGAAAAGTCTGGTACTTCAAAATATGGCGATTTACTTCCTAATACTATACGTGGCATTATATGTGGCCCCTCCAACTGCGGCAAAACAAACGCAATGATTAGTTTGCTTACTGAGAAAAATGGTTTGAAATTTAAACATGTATACGTATACTCCAAGCCATTGAATAAAAACAACTACAAACTTTTACAGAAAATCCTACCTCCGATAAAGGATATAGGTTACTTTATGTTCAGTGATAATCAAGATGTGATTGAGCCGAATTGTGCAAAAGCAAACTGTATCTTTATCTTTGATGATATCGCCTGTGAAAAGCAACATAAGGGCATATTTTTCTATGGGTAGACATAACGATATTCACTGTTTCTATTTGGGTCAAACTTACAGTAAAATTCCAAAGCAATTAATTCGTGACAATGTGAATCTAATTATATTATTTGAGTAAGATGAATTAAACCTAAAACATGTGTATGAGGATCATATAAGCCCCACCTTAAGCATGACATTGTTTCGGGATATGTGTTCAAAGTGCTGGATAGATCCGTTTGGTTTCATAGTCTTAAATAAGGATGCTGAAGTCAATAATGGTCGCTATAAGAAAAGGTTTGATGAAATATAATACCTTCACTGCTCAGTTTAAGTACCTCAGGGTAAACTGGAACCTGCCTTGCTACACCCTATATAATGCCTTAATCTGCTTTCAGTGGTTTAGTAGTTACTCATCCGTTTAGGTATTAACAGCTATCTATTCAAACTCTAATCTTGCTACAATGGATAATAAGGAGATTATATTAAAGCGAAAAATTATTCAAGCTCGTAAAATAATACAGCAGAAATGTAACAGTCTTAAAACTGCCCGCATTGATAATGAAAGAACGTTTGAAAGTACCTATAAACCTCTAATAGAACCTCCAACTGAAATAGTGAATAAAATCAATCCTGATAAAAAAACAAACAAACAGGAGTCCGTAGACGTTAAACCCACCTTTGTTCATATTCCGAAAAAAGCATGCTACTACTTCTACTAGCCCGCTAGCTCCAGGATTCATTTCACCCTCATTACCCCGCAGCTCAGCTTCCATTTTTTTAAATAAATCCCCCTCCATCTCCTCGTACGCCATCTTTCCTAGAAACATCTGGCGTAGGAGGGATTAATGCCGAGGAAGAACATCTTAGTATCGCAGGTGATTCCCGTAACGAGCCCATCTCCGAAGAATTTCTCGAGCAGTACCACGAATTACCTCGTATATACGTTGAACGTATTATGAGGGATCATGAAGGTGTTATTGATCACACTTACGGAGTACACTACGATACCAAAACTGACAAATGGACAATTGCTAATACCCCCGTCACAATTAAAGGAAACGATATGATTATTAAAGGCGTCACGTATAAAGCGACTCCAGGTTTATATGATATGCTTATTATGAATGAACCCGATCTAATCTAGCAAATTCAAAAGATAGAAATAATTATAAAAGTATTTTGGAAGCTACGAATGTTGCAAGGCGAGATTATGATGTAAGTGGACAGATTCGAGGAATCCGCGGCAAAAAATGTACACAAATAATCAAACCCTTGCTGTCAGCATCATTACCCACAACTCAGGAAGGTGAAGCTATGTTTTTTAAGGAATTAACAAACAGACCGATTGAATATAGATATTGGAATGATGTACACGAATTGATTCGTGATCTAGAAGTATTGTGGGCAGAAAAATTGGCGGGAAACACAGGTGTCGTAAATGATATAATATCAATTGTATGAAGATGGATACATTGAAAGATCAAACCCTCGTTTTCTGAACAATATAAATGGGGATGCATTGATGTTGACATCATAACTAAAATGCCTCTTCACAAATTTTGACGGTCACATGACCAGCATCAATTCAAGAAATGAACCCCTCAGTTTCAACTTATTGACGATAATCAATTTGATATCGAGAATAAGAGACTCAGCAATGTTGCCAACCCCATAGATCCTCAAGATGTCATCACCAAGCAATACTATTTATCGACAAGGTTGAATTTGGATGGAAACCGTTTGACACAGTTGGCGGACCCCGAAGAAGATGGTGATGCTATAAGTAAAGGATACCTTGAATTTTGTCTGCAAGCAGTTCAAAAAGCTGTTATAAAGGAAACTATAACGCTTATCAAGTGTTGGAGCAAAAAATAGATCAACTTAAAGAAATTGTGCATAAATTAGTACCATGTCCAAATTACAACTCGCCAACGAATTGCACAAACCCGCAAGAAAAAATTTTAAACGAAGGCGCACAATAATTAAGGGATATGATTTAACACATATGCCAAACAAAATAAGGGCTACACGTATATTTTAGTGGTTATTGACTGTTTTTCGAAATACTTGTGGACCAAAGGATTAAAAACGAAAAAGGGCATGGAAGTTGCGAAGGCCATGCGAGCAATCTTCAAAACGGGCCGGAAACCTTCCAATTTGCAGACAGATGCAGGAAAAGAATTCTACAATGAGCATTTTACTAAACTAATGCAGCGTTATGGAGTCAACCATTACTCCACCTATAGCACAAAGAAGGCAGCAATTGCGGAACGTGCTATCAGGATCATTAAGTCTGCTCTATATAAGTCCTTCAGCCTACAAGGTAAATATAAATGGATTGATATAATTGACACCGTAACGATGGATTATAACAATCGTAAGCATAGAACTACAGGAATGAAGCCCAAAGATGTCGGTAATCATACAAAGCTAGAGGCTTACACTCGCATAAAAACAGTTGATAGGTAAGTTTAAAAATATTTTCGCCTAAGAATACGCCTCCAATTGGTCAAGTGAACTTAAGATTGTGAAAGTGCGGATCACTAACCGAACTACCTACATGTTGGAAGACATGAAAGGATCACCTGTACTGGGAGGATTTTATGAACACGAATTACAGAAAACAAAGTATCCAGATATGTACCTGGTGGAAAAAGTGCTTCGCGCCAAGAATACTAAGCTATTTGTAAAGTGGTGGGAATTGGATGAAAGATCATGGATCAATAAAGATGATTTAGTTTTATAATATAGCTATAGGGATGCTTTGTAACTTATAGATGAAATAAAAAAACACATAAAAAAGATGTCCATCCCAAGCAGGAATTTGTTTCACCTTTCTCGATATTTTCCAATATCCAGCGGTGTGGTGCTCCTCATATTCCCACGGTGAAACTTATATGTAATGTTTTGTTCTAATAATATTTCAATTAAAATAGCGAGGCACTTGTAATTAGCATAATATGCTGCTGTGTCAATACATTCACTTATAAAAGATAAAGTTTCTTTATAAACAATATTTTCTGCGCTAACATTTGTCAAACTACGCAATGAATCACCCCTTAATAACTCGTATATGTACATTTTAAGGGGTATGTCACCAAGTAAATTCATATCATCTACTTCATTGGAAGTTAATGAACCTGTATCAGCACACAATTTCGTAAAACTTTTAATGCTATTGTCTAAGCTAATTTTTCTATAAGATAATGTCTTAATAATAACTTCATTTGCACACTTTGAGTTTATAGCACATGCGTTAGAACACTCATCAGGAGTAACAATATGTTGCAATATATTCAGTATAAATGTATAGCTTTCAGGGCAGGTCAAGGAACGCTTCAGGTACTTTCTGTAGATTTGATCACTACTGTACTGCAGTTCTTCCTGCAAGCAACTCGTTTTCAAGACTCCTCATAATGAAATGTTCTCTGAACCGCAAGACTAAACGTTATTTCCCCAAGGTCTAGTATCAGTGAAAGCAAAATTTACTAAGCGTTTATCGTCATAAGGATTAAGTATGATTTTATTTTGTTTGATGGTAAACACATCATGTTTCTTTGACCTTATGACATGTTGATAGCGCCTGTCCAGAATCAACCTATCACTTCTTTGAGCCTGATGCTGGATATGCAGACACAGAGCCAATAAAAGAGCCTTGAATGACTTAACTCTATCACCTTTGACCATAAAAATTCTATTTTTATATTTCTCAAAATTGTGACCTTGATAGTTAAATGGTTGGGGTAGCTGGAAACTACAGGTGACCTTGGTATTCAGCCACCCAAAGCCACGCTTATTTGGCTACTTGAAGAGCGCCAATACAGGAACACCTTGACCTGTCGTTTAACTTAACCTTGAAAATTGGTTTCTAGAGACAAAGCCGGATTAGTATCCTGGTCGCGGCCTTGATTAGGAATGCTACTAAATGTAACTATGAACATTTCTAGACACATGGTCGCAAGCAGTTTGGTGGCCTGGCCCTGAATTGTAGAATCCTCCACACCTTGAAAAGTCTATTTGAATACCCCATGCAAGTAATTTCTAGGAATCTCGACCAGAATTGCTTGAACAATGGATCGCTTTTGTCCTTAGAAATTGGTTTCTCAGAGGTGTGACATTGAAGAATATGCAGGGAAAGTACGTGACCTTGACCTAATACACTTGCGGGTTTTTCTTAATAAATTCCTAAGTGGATCACTATACGTGGTCTTGACGAATATACGCATGCAATGTGTGTACGCAATGGCCTTGAAAACGAGAAGGTGGATTCTATAGTATAAGTGACCCTCCTCCTATATACATTTACCGGTTATATATCAGGATACCCCTGTAGGTTGTTTTCTAGGACTTACGACCTTAGAAATTGATACCAATACATTTTAGCCATTGACAATTTATTTGACGTAGGTAAAGTGACCGTGTACGCAGGTAATGCCCACGATGACCTTGAAGGATAGGTAGGCAATGTGAGCGAACTTGAAAACTATGTACTCAGACGTGGCAACGTGATGGCCTTGAAGAATATACTTCGATGTATGCAATGTGTACGATGACCTTGACCATGAACACCATTGACCTTGATGCGGAGAATCTGTATGAGAGCTTCACTGGCCTTGACCTTGAAAAACTTGTACTTAGACGTAAACAATCTGGACCTTGAGGAATATACTTCGATGCAGATGTGTACGACGACCTTGACCATTGACCTTGATGTGCACAATCTGTACGGGAAGGTGTACTATTATTATTATTATCAAAAGTGGATCAGGATCACCCTAGTATATCTACTCAAAATTAATATCTTTATGTTTGTGTTAATACATCGTACAGAGGATGTTTACACACGTCAGACGAATATAATATTAGAAATAGATGTCAAAATGCGATTAAACATTTTAAAAATTGCAAAATATATCTAACAGAATAAGTACTAAGTAACAAACTTATTTTAAAACTATCATACACAGAAGTAGTGAAAAATGTACTTCTTAGTAGGTAAGCTAATTATTAGGATTTATGTTGTAAGAGTTTGACGGCACAGCATTTCCCGAAGTGTATAAAATAAATTGTCACACAAATAATAAGATTTTGATGCATTTTAAATTTGCGGTCGAGTAATTCACGCCTAGAAGGACGTTATGAGCGATTAAACTCCAGTAGTTTTTAGCTGCCTGATGTTTTTAATCCTGGTTTCTTTATATTTTGCGTACTGTAATCCTGAATACTCCGGTGTGTACTAAAATTTGAATTATTTTTTTAAACAAAAATTAGACTTTCTAATACATATTGGCAAGGTGTTGTATGTTAAGTTTTCTGAAGATACTTCTGCAGTCTGCTCTATAATTTGTGTTTACTATGCTGCCAACACAAGGTTTTTTCTTTGCAAATACTCTTTTCAAAGCATCTAAATGATACCAAACAATAATTAGGTAACTTAGAAATGAATGATTGTAAGTAAAATAAATGCACTTTACGTTGTATCCTCGGGTCAATTCTTTGATAAAACTGAAAATATTGAGTTTTCTGGTTGTTGTTAGAGGATAATCAGGTTTTGGTCATTTTAAGGATATTATCTGTCATACTTACAATCTGGATGCCATCTCTCGTGAAATACGTAACTGTAGTATCGTCAGAATACAATGCAAAGTGACTATTTAGATCTGCTCGATATAGGTCGTTAATGTAAATGATAAAAGTAAAAGTCCTATGATAGAAGCTTGGGGAAATCTAGGTACTACCTGTAAGCTCGTCGATTCTACATTGTCACCCAATCCAAATGTTTGAAGTTAGAAATATAAGATGTATAAAATTGTATATTAATAAATTTAAAAAAATTAAGAGCAGTGTTAATTTTTGTCAAGGTTATTTATATATTCATATATATATATATATATATATATATATATATATATATATATATATATATATATGTGGACCGTATTTCAAGACATCTAAACCGCGATGAGTGTGTACAGGCAGTTACTTTAGCCAATGAAGGAATAAGTTATCGTGAAATAGGCTTGAGGTTAGAAGTTTCTCATTCAACAATATCACGTGCTATCCAACGATTTCAAGAGACAAACGATGATACAATACGGCCTGGACAAGGATGAAGAAGAGTCACAACACCACGCCAAGATCGTTTTATTAGATTTCGTCCTTTAAGGGAACGTTTTGTCACAATGAGATACGTACAGATACAAGTAGCAGATGTTCATAATATTTGAATTAGTACTAACACTGTACAAAGGCGCCTCGCCGAAGATGATTTGAATGCAAGGATTCCAGCCAGAGCACCAAATTTAAACGCAAATCATCCTAGAAGAAGATTGCAATTTGCCAGATAACATCTTGACTGGAATGCTGATGACTGGGAACAAGTACTGTTCACAGATGAATCAAGGTTTTGTTTATATAGCTCAGATAGACGTTTAAAAGTAATTGGACGGCCCAATGAACGGTATGCATAGTGCAACATACGACCGACGACTTTATTTAATGGAGGACCTGTAATGGTTTGGGGTGGAATTTCGGTTACAGCACGAACAGATCTTGTTTCTATACGAAGAGGTTCATTAACAAGTGAAAGGTATATTACAGAAATTTTGCCTAACCACGTCGTTCCCTTTGCTCCTTACATAGGAAATAATTTTTTATTAATGCATGATAATGCGAGACTTCATGTTGCCCGTACGGTCCGTGACTATTTGGATGAAGTTGGTATACAAACCATGGACTGGCCACCCTGTAGCCCTGATCTCAATCCCATAGAGAATATGTGGGATATTATTGATCGTCAGTTGAGGAGCCGACATCCTCCACCTGTCCTTCTGGACGACGTTGAGGGGATGGTAAAGGAGATTTGCGATGCAATTGATCAAGACGAAATTCGACGCTTCATTTTAAATATGCCTTGTCGCTATGAAGAAGTGATTAGTAAGAGAGGCGGAAATACGCATTATTAGGTGATTTTGAGAGAATTGTTTAAGGATTATGTAGTGTTTCTTTAGTTTTTACCTACTTGTTTAGAATGTTAATAAATATTCGTTACCTTTAAACTTTTGCATCTTCTTTGATAACAGAGATATCGAGATGATTCTTAAACTAAAATGTAGAGAAGGGATACCGTTATAACGTAATGTAAATGGAATGTAGCGATTGTTTCTGATAAATTCCGCAGGGTGTTGCAAAATTAGAAGGAAAAATACAACTTTATTTTCACACCCCGTATATGGGTAAAACGTATATATATATATATATATATATATATATATATATATATATATATATATATCGATCACAAATTATATATTACAAATTGTAAATAAGATCGGACGAAGGCAAGTATATTCAATTCTACAAAACAATCGGTATGACATACAAGGCTACTGCGCGAAAAAAACGTCAGCGCACACAGTAAGCAATTAACCAAGCAAAGATAATGACCACGTTAACGTAACAACTTGTTTGTTTGGTGGAGTAAATCGGCCAGCAAATCAAATTACTTCACACAGTTATTAATGTTAGCCCTAATTTACATATATATTTCAAGATAGTGAGTGGCCTAAGAGTTTTATAGAATATGTTCGTTAAACAAACCAACGAACACTGCATACGACAGCTTTCAACAAAAAGGTAATTATTACATTAACACTGTGTCGCCCTTATTAGTTGACACCCACTTTTAGTTTCTAGAAGTGGTGTCGACACTGCAGAAGGCAGTACACAACACAAGAAAGTTGATAACACGTTTAGCGTTTACATAATGTTATTACATGCTATAATAGAATGTTCTGACCTGGTTTATTGAGGAGTTACAATTGATACCTTGTATGGTGCGTCTGGACTAACATAGGTTGTACAGTACAAGGTCCGGTAAAATTCCACTTGCAAACGTACGAGTTCAAGCTGTCCTCGTAATAACGATCATTCCCACTACGATCAAGGAGAAGAAATATATAATCCCCACAGCATAGGGATAATTACTTACAGACGAAGACACAACAGACGAAGCAAATGATAGTTATCGACAAACAGAGACAGAAAAAAAAGCAACAAGAAAAGCTACAATAAAATAAGTAAGTGCTAACTAATTATAACCATTTGTTACCTTTTCTGATTTTAGGCGAGCTTATAATGGTGTACTGACGAATATTTTTAACTATTCGCCTTGGCAATAGCGATTGGTTTTAATTAACATGCTTCGAGTTCCATTAGTGAAAGCAATGTTCTTCCATAAATCCGCTATTTACACCGAGGCGTAATTATTATTCAAGCAAGTACAGAATACCATAAGAAATTACTCAAATTAAATTTTCTCTTACAGAACTGCCGCTGGCAATAATAAACAAAGGAGAAAATTTTTCAAGAGTACATACAGCTTCCAACTAAAAATGGCTACCCAAAAACCGAAACTGAAGAACGTTTTTACGGAAATGTAGGAAAAAGCTCATTATCACCAAAGTTAAACTATTGTAATTGTAGATAAATGAAGATCTCTGTGACCAAATAGTTACTTAATTTATGACTTATTACATGTACTGTACTCTAGCGGTAATTCCACGAAAGTAACAGATACCTTAAAGAAAGCGGTTTTGAAACCAACAAGAAAACCATAGAAATCCATAGATGACACTACTTATATCAATTTCAAACTTTTAGATTATAATTTAGAGTAGAATCCAGAAACAAGATATGAGTATTATTATTAAAGCAGATATCGAGTGAAATATTAAATGTAAATCCTTTAATTTTCAACACAACTGTAATTTTTAATACAGTAAGTACAGTAAATGGGGAAGTCGATATGAATAGATCGAATATCAATTTAATACAGTCACCACCAAAAAGCTATGAAATTGACGTGAGAAGCAAATCACATATCGATTTGTACATGTTACAGTGGACTGAAAAAAATTGATCAAGTGAATTTATTTTCTAATGCAATGCAATGGTTTTAGAAGTGAAGAACTCATTCTTCGCAAAACACGCGTAGTTAATTTAGAAAAAAATTATGTTATCTCTTTTCTTTTAGGGTTCAAATTTCCGAAGTGATGAAGTAGAAACGTAGACCAATTCCACCAAATTAATGACAGGAAACCAGTTTTAGAGTGGTGGAAGCGGACTTTAAGTCGCGATGATATCATTTGCATCTAATAGAGAATTGAATAACAGGGTGTATGGATTTTTGGATCATTACTCTAATGCATAATACACGAAAACAAATTTAAAACCCTACAATGTGTGCGATAATATTTTACTGTTGAATGATGTTAATGAAGCGGTTTTATGCACAGGTTTACAGATCGAAGACAGTAATTCGTATGAAATGTTCCATCAAGTTTAATTTTTAAGATATATATATATATATATATATATATATATATATATATATATATATATATATATATATATATATGCATTACGTTACGTGTACTTTTAATATAATGTATACGTTATAATAATATTTCTAAATTTTGGAAATTTACTAGCAAACATTGAATTTTGGTTGATTATGACATTAATGAGATTCCTAAAAGCTTGCTGTTTACATAAATGAACAATATTAACATGTGCATTAACGCAATGCGTATTATAGTGCATATATGGGAAATATGGTAATTTCAAATTGATGCTAATAGATGATTAAATATTAATAACTAATAATTTCGTATTACCATCAAACTTCAATAGAACAAGTTGAATTTATCTAAAATAAATTTTAAAACAGAATTTATTTTACAAATATTGAGTATATATCGAAGGTTAGATATAATATGTAAATTCAGAATACTTAACTTGAAATACCTTTTAAGTGTTTAATATTTAATATAGTCAGTTACTGACCGATTAGGAAAACCAAAACAGTTTTAGTATTTCTCTTATAGCTGTAGCTGTATTGAGTTGATGTGCTAAACACGTATTGTGAATTAAATTTTTATAAACCCTTTTAAATTTTCCGAGTTTAAGCGTATATATGCCACAGTATTGAAAAAGTACGAGACTTCTTTATCCTATAATTTAAATAAAAAAACGTGCCCCTTTCACATTTAATAAAATATTTTTATACTTAATGCATAATGTTTCTTAAATTAAAATAACAAAAACCTTCCCTCACAATGGCTTCAATACCTAACGTCACTTTGTTTTATCTCCTTGGGTTAATATAATTGAATTAAGATCTTAGTTTTCCAGGGAAAGAATTTAAATTCAGATGAAGTTTTTCGTAGTGAAAACCTGTTTGTCACTTAACAAAGGTTGACGTTTCACCCACTTCCTTCAGAACAAAGTCTACATACTTCTATAGAAGCTTAATATAAAGCGAAAACAAAAGCATTTTCAAGGAGTGCGAATCCTGATATCCATTTCTACGATGAATTAGCACTTATTTGATTACTTTAAGTGATACTGGCCAAATTAGTCGACTGAAAAGATTATTAAGAATAAAGCATTAGGAATGCAATGTTTACTCAACAAATTGACAAATTCAGGAACGTTAGTGTACACTTGTATCAGTCCGATACATATCTGATTCAATTTAACGTTCAATATATTCCCCCATTACTGCGGCCTACTTTGCAGATAGAGCGATGAACATTATTTCGAATAAAGGCACGTGATGGTCAAGGATAACAATATACGCTATATGTAGAAAGAATGAAGTAGATAAGTCAATATAAACTAAAAACTCGTTTTAACCCGCATTTTCCCTCCCAGAATTGCTTTTTTCGTCATTACAAGATAATATTTGCAAAAGGTAAAAGCAAATTTACAGTGTTTTGTATTATGCTGTTTTCCACTTTTTCAACTTTGGCTAAAAAGCATGTAAGATTTTTTAATGAAAACGATGCAAAACCGGAAGTTGAAGCATTAATCTAAAGTAGGTATAA
Source organism: Vesta saturnalis (assembly GCA_036346205.1). Lineage (NCBI taxonomy): Eukaryota > Metazoa > Arthropoda > Insecta > Coleoptera > Lampyridae > Vesta > Vesta saturnalis. The sequence continues at coordinate 105,224 of JARFJB010001805.1, read as the reverse complement.
AGGTACAAAATAATATCTAGAAACCATAATATTTAATAATACTATTCTACATCAGCCAGAAGTTTGTTGTTAGAAGTTATTTATTTAATTAGTACAAAAAATGTCAATTTTCGGACGAGTGCATTTTTTGTACGAATAAAACATAACATTTTTTTCTCCAGCCACTTTTATTTTTATACTCAGTCATTTATTTGGAGTTCACTACGTTTTTGGGAACCCCTTATTTATGTCGCTATCAGTATCAGACAATGCTATTTTATACAACATGAGTATTATTCTACTTTTAGTGAAACAAAATTACCGTGTAGTTTTGAATTAATATTCATTGGAATTTACCTCTACAAATTTAAGTCAAATGTGACATATGTTAGTGAAATAACGTGAAGACAGATAGTGCCACCGGTGATAACAAGTCTATTTGTGTTCATTGAAGATTTTCACTCAAAACATTTAAATAAACCTACAATTGTTTAAAACGAAAATAAGAAGCAAAGTTATATTGAATAATACTTGTATAAAACGATATCAACTTAAAGCACCGGTATTTTCGGTCCAAAGGGCTATATTGAGCATTACTAAAAACCCGAAACTTGTGCATGGAAAAGTGAAAAGGCTCTAAACAAGTCCAGAGTAAGAAAAAAGCGACAGTAGGTCCGAATTAGTAAATAATTTACCAAAATAAATCGGGTAGAGGTTATAAAGATAAGTACTAAGGCTTAAAATTGCATGTATCAAACAACTGATAAGAAATTGCAAGATACTATTAAGGGCCACGCTGAATTTTAGAGGACAGGCACACATCGTACATCGCAGTGTGCAGGTTCGCAACCAAAACCGCTGGAAATGGAAAATATTGAAGAGTTATTAAAACAAATAAGCAGCAGGTTGGATGGAATTGATACGAAACTACAACAGACAACCAAGGACTCGAACGCAATTAAATTAGAAAAAGAACAGTTGAAGGAGACATAAGGAAAACAGAACACAGAATTGAACACTTAAAGAAAGAAGCTAGAAAAAAGACTCTGTTGATAACATGAATACAAGACACAGAAAGAGAAGAAATGAGTGAAATATGGGAAACATCTCTAGTGATGTTTAATATAGGTATTATTTATTTTTTATTGTTTATCCGTTACCCCATATGCACCGTTGAGTGTTGGGGTTCGTTATGCCGTAGCAAAACTGTTTCCACTCCTTTCTCGACATGACTAGTCTTTTGGCTTCATTCCATGTATTGTTCCTTTCTCTTAATATATCCTCAATTTCTTGATTCCTAGTTTTTTTTGGGTCGTCCTCTCTTGTTCTTTACGCCCGTTCCTGCCTCCCATATTTCTTTCACTAAATTGTCATTTTCCATTCTGACAAGATGGCCGAACCAACCAACCCTTTCAGTTATTTCTTCAATAATCGATTTCACTCCGAGTTTTTTTCTTATGATACTGTTTCTCCGTTTATCCAGTCTTGTGACACCTTCAATTTTTCTGAGTATTTTCATTTCAGCGGCTGTTATTTTACTCTTTAGCTTTTTGTTTAACACCCAGGATTCAATCCTGCCGTATATTAACACGAGTACAAAAACTGTGTTGTAAATTTTCGCTTTTGTTCTTTTACTCACTTCTCTCCTATTTATGAAGACCGATTTTAATGGGTATTTATTTTCATACCATATCATCAGGTCATCCGCATACATGAACTCTCTGACTATTACAGGTTTTAATTGTCTACAACCCACTCTGAATCCATTAACTTTGTTTTGAACTTTTTGGTAGATTTCATCCATTACTAAAATAAACAGCAGTGGGCTCAGTATTACTCCTTGTCTCACTCCTTTCAGCGTAGTAAATTCGTTTGTATTTCCCTTTATGGTCCGCACTGTATTTTTAGTATTTGTGTATATGTATCTAACCCCTTTCACTAAATTCACAGATACCGCTCGATGTTTTAAAGCTTCCCATAACCACTTTCTGGGTAAGGTATCAAACGCTTTTCTAAGTCAATTGCACATAGGTGCACCTTTCCATCGCCTCTAAGAACTTTTTCCGAAATCTGCCTTATGCTAAATATCCAGTCCTGTATGCTTTTTCCCGCTCTGAAACCAGCCTGACTCTGTTGTAATGTCGATTCCAAATCCCGTCGTAGACGTTGTTCTAAGATTCTTTCGTACAATTTTCTTACCACGCACAATAGTGAAATTCCTCAGCAATTGCTGCAATTTGTGTCATCCACCTTTTTTAGTAGTGATATAATTGTTGCCAGTTTCCACTCCTCAGGGATTTACTTTTTTTCCTATGCTGTGCTTATTATTGTATGTAGTTTATATATGTCTGCTCTTCCCATATATTTCAGTATTTCCGGCTTTATGCCGTCTTTCCCCGGAGCCTTATCGATCTTAAGTTTTTTTAGGACATGTATGACTTTTTCTAGTTGTATGTTTGTTTTTGTACTGTCTACTATTATGTCATTTTCACATTCTTCGGTTTCCATGGTTTGCTCCGTTAAGTTTTGGCATTCAAATAATTCATTGAAATGCTGGAACCATCTGTGTCTTATTTGTTCATCTATAGTTATTACCGTTCCTTTCTTGCTTTTAATACACTATTGTTTATTAATTCTACATTCTTTAATGTCTTAAGCGTTCTATACAGCAATTTGGAGTTTCCTTGACCTTGTATTTCCATTTTCAACCCAAAGTCTTCCCATCTTGGGTTTAGCTTCTTTTACTAACTTCTTGACTAGAATTCTTTGCTCTTTATACTTCTGGTAGTCATAACTATTTTTTGACTGAAGATACTTCTTCCATTACTCCTTTTTCCTTTTTGTTGTTTTTTTAATCTCACAATTCCACCACGGCGTATGTTTTTTCTTATTTTTGTATCGCACTACACCACATACCTTTGTTGCTGCTCTAATTAGAATACTCTTAAACATTTCCCAGCTGTTTTCCAAATCGTCGTTTAGGTTATTTCTCCAGTATGCTGTATTTCTTTTTCAACTTCGTGTTGGTACTTTTTCCTAATGTTTGTGAACTCTTTTATACATTCGCATTGTCTTTGTATATCTCCTCTTTCTTCCTTTAACCTTGCTTCAACTAAAAAATGATCTGGACCTGTTTCATACCCTCTCTTTACTTTAACGTCTTTAATTGACTTGAGCTTTGTTCTTTTAACCAGAACTAGAACAATTATAGATCTTTCATTTAATAGGGATTTAATATATGTATTAATATAACTGAAAATGAATTAGTCGATTATGCTAGATTAGGGAAGTAGAAGGTAGGAAGATAAATTAAATAAATTAATTAAATATTTTAAGAAAATTGAAATACTAAAAAAAGCAAAATTATTTAAGGATACGGAGATAAAGAGGACAAACAGCGGTGTTGAAATACAATGAAGAAATAACAAAGTACAGGGACTCGAAGAAATAAAAATGGAAGTTCAACAGGAAAAGGGAAAGGAGAGGGAATAGGAGACAAGTTTTAGAAATAAAAGAACAGTGAGAGATCACCTATAGGATACTCGCTAGAAGAACAGTTGGGAAAAATTACAAGGACCACGATAACAAAATCTGATTAATTTAGATACGGATAGGAAAAAAGGATAGGTCAAAGCTAATGGAAAAGGAAAAATGAACTAACAGCAATATTATGAAGAAACAACAAGGAAAGGGGCGGGATATGGACAGAGATAATGAAAACAGTAAGAAAAAGTGGGAAATGATAAAGAAGCATTATGGAAAATTGGTACATGGTATATCAGGAGCATAAGTGGTAAAGACATGGAGCTGGAAGAAGAATTTAGGAGAGTAGGTTTAGATTTTCAAGTGTAACCGAAACCAAGAAGAAAGGGATGGGAGAAGAATTGGATGTAGGAAATATTCTAATTTTCAGCAGAATTGACAGTAAATATCGTGCAAAATAAGGGGTAGGATGTATAATGAAAAAATAAAATGCAAAATATATAAATAAGTGGTATGCAATATCGTCGAGAATACTAAAGGTAGAAATGGATTGAGACAACCAAACAAAAACAAATATAGTAGTTGTGTACGGTCCTGACGAATATGCGTTAGCAAGTAGTAAAGAGGAATTATGGGAACAATTAGCAATGATGGTAGAAGAATGTAAGGGAAGAATATTAATAAACGGTGATATGAACGGATAGGTAGGACGAAGGGATTAGGTAGCAGGTGAGGTAATAGGGTGTCATGGTGAAGGTAAAAGGAATAACAACGGTAAAATATTGGTAGATAGTTGCATAATAAACAATTTGATAATAACGAACGGATTCTACAAACATAAAGAAATACGTAAGTACGCAAGGGAGATGGTGAGCAGGGGCGAGAAAATAATAATTGGTTATATAATTATAAATGGAATTTATATAAACGAAGTAAAAGACACAAGAATTAACAGAGGGCCGGAAATATACTCAGACCCCTACCTAGTGCTCATAAAAATAAAGATAAATCTAGGGAAACAGATGGAAAAAAGGAAACAAGGGAATAACATAAATAGATATAAAGAAAAAATCAGAATATTTTAGTTAAGAGAAGTAAAGACGGCCGGAACTTAAAAAGAAAAATAGAAGAAGGGATGAACAAAATTAACAACATAATTGACACTGTACGATGGGAAGATACTTGGAAAGTGGCTGAAGAAGCACTAATTACAACAAACAGTGAAGAATGTGCAAAAACAAAAAGTACAGAGATAAAAAACGAGATGGACGAACGATGACTTAAACGAGGAAATCAAGGACAAAAACAAAAATGGAAAGGATATTTAGGAGGCAGAACAGTTGAAAATTATAACAAATATAGAGTACAAAGAAACAGAGTATAAAAGATGGTAAAGCAAGCGAAACAAAAATCATGGAAAGAGTTCGGAAGAAAGTTAGAACAGGACAAATTTGGAAATAAAAAATTATATTATACGTTCAGTACGAAAAGAAAAATCGCGACAAGCCAGGCAAATAAGAATAAAATATAGAATATTGTTGGGGGATGAAGAGGAAATCATAGAAAGATTGAAGGAGTATTTTGAAAACATACTATCAACACAACGAAAACAAGAACCAGTAATTGAAGTCGTAAATGAAAAAATTAGTATAAATAATAGGGAGAAAGATGTAAGCCAAGTACGAATATAGTTAGAGGAACTGAAAGAAGCGGTGAAAAAATGAAAGGTAGCAAAAGCAGCGGGGAACGATGGAATAGCAGCAGAAATGGTCATGAGTTTAGAAACGGAAGGGCTGGAAGTGATCATTAAAATGTTTAATAAAGCGTGGTAAGAAGAGCGAATTCCTAAGGAATTTAGATGTAATTCTTCCCATATATAAGTAAGGAGACAGAAGGAACTGCTCTAACTATAAAGTAATTACCCTATTATCGGTAGTAGCAAAATTGTATGAAAGAGTTCTGGAAATGAAGTTAAATCCAGAAATTGAAACCCTATGAGATGATTTACAATATGCGTTCAGCAAAGGAATATAGGACAATATATTCTTGCTAAAAAAACTAATAGAAACATTTAATGAGAACAAAATATATGTAGTCTTAGTAGACATTGTGAAAGCATTTGACAGCGTACCAAGAGTAACAGTTGGAATAGCCTGAGGTCGAGGAAGATAAATGGAAAGCTGATAAAATGTATTAAAAGTATGTACGAAAACTCAAGAAACGCAGTCAGATCAGGAAACCTACAATCCAAAGAATTTATAATGAAAGAAGGGCTGAGACAAGGTGGGATGCCAAGCCCCATACTGTTTAATGTCGCAATTGATGATTTAATGAAGAAAGTAAAATGAAAAGTTATAAAGCTTAACGTGGGATACCGGAACATGGAAATGATAGCAATTACAGAAAGCGTATACGCTGACGACCTAGTTATATATGCAAAGTACAAACAGGATCTGTAACATAATTTAGAAACTTGGAATAATGCCCTAAATAAAATAAATCTCAAAACTAACGTAGAAAAGACAAAAGTAACTGTTATCGGAAAAGGAGAAACAGACACTACAATAACATAAAATTAAGTGCGAAAATAGTAGAACAATTGCGGGTTTTTAAATATTTGCGAGTGACAATTCTGAAATAAATGGAAGAATTGAAAGTGTGTATAAAGTACTTCGCCCCTTAAGCAATGCTGTCATAAGAAAGAATGAAATAACAAAGAAAAGGAAAATTGTAACCTAGAAATCTATTTTTAAACCCATGGTACTTATGGATCGAAATCTGGGTGCTGACGAAACAGGTGGAAAAGAAGGTACAAGTGGCAGAAATGAGATTTCTACGTGGAGTCAAGGGGAGCTCAAGAAGGGACAGAATAAGAAATGAGGTAATCAGGGAAGAACTAGGTGTAGAATCAGCTATGAAAGGTGTTAAATGGCAGCAACTCAGATGGTTTGGGTACTTAATAAGGATGAGCGAGGAAAAAATCACAAGAAGAGTATGGGAGGCAACAACTGTACAGAAAAGAAGTCGAGGTCGATCAAAGAAAACGACAAGGAAGTCGCAGAAGGACTAAGAATGAATTTAAGGTGGAACGAAGGAAAGAGAGAGGTTGGAACAAAAAGAGTAGGCCAAGAAAATTTATAGTTAAATCAAGAAATATAAAAGTAAATAACCTAGTTAAAGCAATGAAAATTAATGTATGGAGAAAGATACAAAAAAAAAATTGTAAATATTGAGTTGATAAACTAAGAAATATAAATGTAATTAAGTTAGTTATAGAAATTGAGTATAAAAGAATTCTAATTTTGAGTTGTAGTACCTTAACACCTAAGAGTAAATAAGGTATTGATTATAATAATAATAATAATAATCAATACCTATTTATGGATGAAAAGGTTGTTTGTGATGGACATGGGAAAATTTAAAAATTGTATTTATTGAAGTAATGACATCCCATGAACGTCATTAACCACGTAGTTGATATTTACTTAAGGTCAAATTACTTTTTATACTAAGACAAAAAGTAAATTACTTTTTGTGTAATTGCCATGGAGACACCGAAGAATCCCGAAATCAGCCACTTTTGTTAGGAAATACTGTCACGATACAGCGTTTTATTTTACTGGTTGGAAAAAAAAGAGTATTTAAACCACATAACCATAAGTGACACCCCTTACAAGACGGAACTTGCAAACAAAGAAATTATTGCACAAAATAAATCAAAGCAGGTCGTAAAGAGAAAGATAGGCAATCGAAACAATAGTAAACGTACAAATTTAAACCAAAAAGGAAGGGCTGCTAAAGGAAAGTCTCAAAAAATAGCTTACATGAAGAATTGTGCCCTATTTGCGTAGAATCTTATTCAACAAGGAAGGAAGACTGGTACCAATATAAAACGTGTTCTTTGTGGACGCATGAAAGCTGGGTGACCTTGTATGAGATGTGATTAACAACGTCCCACCTTAGGAGATTACATGAGATTTCATGTCTCATGTTAGAAATCCGGTTACTTAAGACGAGACAAAACAAATTTTTTTAAACATTTTTATGCATTAATATTTTCAGTTATTTTTTTATTTTGTATCTTCACTATCACAATAAAGTTGTTATTTGTTAGTCCAATTGCTTTTTCAAACTATCAGTCATACCTGTACTCCCCAATATGAAGAAATTGTCCCATCTTGGGTTACTCTCCCCTACAGTAGAATACAAAGTGCATGACCACTTCGAAATCCTTCAAATGCCTTGTAAGCAAGCGATGGGATTATAGATACATGTTAAACATAACTGCAGAAATGCTTGGTATGAAGGTATTACTTGTATGTATATATATATATATATATATATATATATATATATATATATATATATATATATATATATATATATACACATACACAATGTCGTTGTAAATTTTCGAACAAACGCAAGAAGTATACGATGATACGCATGCCTTATATAGCACCAATAAAAAGTCAATAACGTAATACGGCACATGTATGTCCCGTATTGCACCGTAATGAGTCTAGGAAAATAGTTATTGTCAGTGACGAGCTCGAGTACACTAGAAAAAGTGAGCGAATCAGCATAATCTAATATCTCGCCAGTTTAAACTTTTTAGTCCATACCAAGTGCCATTTCAAAAATATCACATACACTTCTAATCTGTACCTACACTGATTTATTAATCAAGAAAAACAATGACAGTCACATACTTGATTCTATTCATATAATATGAATTTTTTGAATTTTTTCATTTTGCATCTTAACTATCACAATAAAGTTTTTATTTGTTAGCCAATTGCTTTTTCAAACTATTAGTCATCGCTTTACTCGCCAATATGAAGAAAGTGTCCCATCTTGGGTTACTCTCCCCTACATTAGCGTACAAAGTGCATGACTGCTTCGAAATCCTTCAAATGCCTTGTAAGCAAGTGATGGGAATACAGATCACGTTAAACATAACTGCAGAAATGCTTGGTATGTGAGTATGAAGGTGTTACTTGTATATATATATATATATATATATATATATATATATATAGCACACACACACACACACACACACACACACACACACACACCACACACACAGACACACACACACACACACACACACACACACACACACAATAAAGTTTTTATTTGTTAGCCAATTGCTTTTTCAAACTATTAGTCATCGCTTTACTCGCCAATATGAAGAAAGTGTCCCATCTTGGGTTACTCTCCCCTACATTAGCGTACAAAGTGCATGACTGCTTCGAAATCCTTCAAATGCCTTGTAAGCAAGTGATGGGAATACAGATCACGTTAAACATAACTGCAGAAATGCTTGGTATGTGAGTATGAAGGTGTTACTATATATATATATATATATATATATATATATATATATATATATATATATATATATAGACACACACACACACACACACACACACACACACACACACACACACACACACACACACACACACACACACACACACACACACACACACACACACACACACACACACTAAAACACACACACACACACACACACACACACACACACACACACACACAGCAGTTTGTAGAGAAATATGTGAAACTAGAGGTAAATGTTAGCATAGTAGAACGTGGTTGAATGCGTCAGATATCCAACCACGTGCATTTTAGTCAGTAGCGGTTTACTCCTTTAAAAGTTACCTTACTGTAGATGGTTATGTACACATTTAGCACATATGCTTAGAGTATGCAAAATATACTGTGATATAGGTTATACATAACAAAAATCTAATATGGTTTTGATAAAATTTAGTAATAAGGTTTGACAATAAGTTATGTTGTCTAGTTTTTGTTTCTTGTTTGGTATTCAAAATCTCAGGTATACGTTGTAACAAAAGTACAAAACTTCTTTTTAAATAAGTATTTCCTTACACACTAGATATGAATTTAATTGCAACTGTATCAAAAACAATGATTTTGAAGAAGTAAAAGTACATGGATTTTGAAGGTTCAAAGCATTAGTCTAAGTAAAATTAACGAAATATCGCCTCCACCGAGCACATTAACAAATTCGATGTAATATGTTTGATTTCTTTGCATAAAGATAAACTCATTTTGTTTCAGTTCACCCATCATGAAATTTTGAGTGCACCATAATTAATAAAAATCGATAAATTCCACATTATCCTTTACCAACTTTGTTGCTGAGCACAACGCCAAATTAACGTATATGCACGTACGTCGCTAAATTGTTAAATACATTAATTTATTGAACATGAAATCCTTTTCGTGTAATAAGAGCTAAACTTTTTCAGAGCACAATGAATTTAAATTTCTAATTGTTTACCCTCTATCACGATTAATATAAAAGCATAAAGCATTTATCTTTGCAAAGTACACCCTCTCCGCCCAAATTATATACGGTTTTGCTTTATGTATGTATTTAACCTACATGGTACATATTTTTGTAAAAAAAAACGTTAAATCAAACAAATTCTAAAAGTCAACCAAAACGTAATCTAGTATATACAGTAAAACAAATACACCAAGTGGTCAATTATGACTAAACGAGCATTTATAGACATACCGCAATGAATCTTTCATAATCTATAATATATGCGCAGGCAGGGAGTCCCTGGTTTAATGTATACACATATTGCCTTAGTAAATGTCCAAACAATTTGCAAATACTATCACATAATTTCATAAAGCTCACGTGACGACGATATTTAATCTTCTACGTGTTTTGCTGAGAATTTATAACATCTATATTAACAAAATTAATTATTCACTAATGACGTAAATTCAATTGCAGTAATCGCACCCTGACACAATAGAACAGTCCTACAAAACAATTTATAAGTCATTAATGATATCAAAGATTAATTAACCCCGAGAAAGAAGAGACTTAATTGCTTTTTCTCAAAATTTACTACCTTTATAATCATATTTCACAAAATTTAGATTACTAAATAATATTAATTATATAACCAGCTAAATAATACTGAAAAATTTACTTTATTAGAAATAACTGTTAACTATTACTGATATTTCAATTAAATTATCACTGAATCTTCTACAACAAGAAAAAACTGAAAATGATTTCTATATCACCAGCCTTTACTTCGGAAACCAAAAAATACTTTAACGTTTAGCTTGATATTGATTTATTACAGGTAAAATTAATGGTGTTAAGATTGTGGAAGTAATTTTCACTTAAGTTTATTTTAAGATTACATCAACTGGGATAAAGTTAAAGTAATATATTTCTAAAAGCAAATTATGAATGCATTAATCGGACAACAAATTTTTGATTGTGAATATACCTAAACTTCATTGTAATATATATGTTATACCAGGTGTCCAAGAAGTCTGGAAATGGCTTAATAAATTTTTTCAGGCCAAAAAGAATCAAGATTTTAAAAAGGATCTTTTAGTAATTTTTCTCGAGGAATCGAATGGTAATATCATATTTTTTTGGACTTATGGACGTAAAAGGGCCCTGCAATGCCCAACTTTGAAATTTTAAATTGAAATCATACTTGTTTATTTTATATTAGGATTCAGAAGGAAAATCTACGCAGAATACGTCTTTACTTTTTTTAAGGGGCTTAAGGCTCTTTTGTAGGGCCCAAAATGGTTCTAAAACGGTCTTGAATAGCAAAAAGCTAAATTTGCAGTAAATACCTTGTTTTTATCTTGAGTATTTGATCAAATGAAAAATTTTACAATTTAGCCCTTTGTTGGGTTCCTATTGGCTTATAAGCCTTTAGGGCCCTTAAAAAATTTAAAAATGGTCTTGTATAGATAGCATAAATCATTATTAGAGGATACAATTTTAAATTCCTTATTGAATCAAATATTCAAGACAAAAGAAACGTACATTCTTCAAATTTCGATTGCAAAATCCTTTTAGAAACTTTTAGGGGCCAATAAAAAGGCCTTAGGGCCTTTAAGAGACGTAAAAACATATTCTGATGTAGAATTTCCCGCAGAACCCAAATATAAAATAAATTAATATGTTTCTCATTTTAAATTCAAAGTTGAGACCTACAGGGCCATTTCAGCACCATAGGGCCCATAACCTCATATACCATTCAATTGCTCGAGAAAAAATGCTAACGGAGCTTTTTTCTTTGCCTGAAAAAAGTTATTAAACCGTTTCCAGACTTTACACTATATATATATATATATATATATATATATATATATATATATATATATATATATATATATATATATATATATATATACGTAAAATGTAGTATAGTGATTTATAAATATTTCTTTAAATGTACTTGAAAATATAATAATTTCATCTAAATAAACAAAAACGGATTGGGATAAATCATGACCCAAACTTACTGGGTCTAAAGGAATTTGCCAATACGCTTTCTTTAAATCTATTGCAGTTAAATACCTAGCATCTCTTAATTTATCCAAAATCTCTTTCTTAGTAATTGAATTTAACTTTTTTGCATCAACGCAGACTCTAAACTCGCCTGATTTCTTTCGAACTAGAACCATTGGAGAATTGCAAGGGGAAGAACTGGGTTTAATAATTCCTTGATCTAACATTTCGTCAATTTCTTTAGTTGTATGTTCCAACATAGCGGGAAATAAAGGATAATATCTTTTTTTAATTGTCATGACATCACCAGTATTAATAGTATGAAAAATTTTATTGGTTTTACCCAAGTTTGAACTAGCTAAAGTTTTGAAAAGATCAATAACTTGGTTCCATTTAGTAATTTGATCGGTATTAAAATCGTAAATACTTCTAATCATTGAAAAACTTGTTTCAACAGTATTTGCAACAAAAGAATTTCCACCAAAATCAGCTTTAATTTCAAATAATTGACAAAAGTCCATTCCCAAAGTAATAGTTTCAGAAGCAATAACTGATATGGATTGTAAAGAACCATCGGCAATAATTAATGATGAAAAAGATGAATTCCTATTTAATTTCAAATCATATTTGTCAATTAAAAACATTGCGCGCTTACCTAGGATTGTAACAGTAGCTCCACTGTCTAATAAAGCGACAAAATTTTCGTAACGAATTTTTACATTAATAAAAGCTCTACAATCATTTCTTTTTTCAACAAATTTTTAACAAATTTTTATTACTGTAATCAACCATTCTTTCCAAACATCTTTTTCAGTCTCTGTAAAATTGTTAGGAACGTGTCAAGTAACAGAACACTTCAAGATTAAAATTTTTTTGAAAAATTGCACTTTGGGCAATTAGTAAAGGTCACGTCGGAATGACCACATTTGTAACAAAAGGTAATATTATCATCACTGTCACAGGTGTGATAGGAATGTCCTAAGAGTTTACATTTAAAACAAGTTGTCGTTGGTTTGGCTGTATTGCTATTTGAATTTTTAAGAGTTGAATTCGAAATTTTCGGTTTAGCACCAGTAAAATTAATTTTTGATTTATTGTTTTGGTTCGAAGTAAAAGACTTTGGTTTGCCTTCATATTGCTTTTGAAAATCTGAATATAAATTGTATTTAAGTTTAGAGTTTTGTACTTAACCTGTTGTAATTTTTTACATAAATCAGCAAGATGAAAAATATTGGTAACATTGACAAGAGCCAATTGCGTAGAATACCAAGGCTGTAAATTTTTCATAATAATTTTAAGTTGTGCAACGTCAGTAGGAGGAACGTCAAATTGAGAAAATAAATTAATCATTATAGAAATAAAGATGGTTGGAACTTCATCAAAAGTCTGTTTCCTGTTTTTAATTTCATTTAACAACACTTCATCATGCCCTTTGGGTAAAAAGTTACTTTTTAATTTAAGAATAAGCTCATCCCATGAATTTATTTGAGACCTAACGGCTCTAAACCACGTCAACCCCCTTCCTATGAATTGATCAACTACGGATAATAATAACATATCTGTCATTGAAATATTACGTGCATGCATTAATTCTTCGCACTTTTGTATAAATGAGAAAACTTCTTTTTCACTACCATTAAATTTAAGATCTAATTTGTAAACAGGAACAGAATTTCTAGAAATATTTAAATTCTTAATTAAATTTGGGATACTTACTAAAGTATTAATCGGTTCGTTATTTGCCATCGAAATGTTGTAATGATCAAGATATTGTGAGTCATTACTTAATTCTAAATTATCATTAATTGATCCAATCAATTCAAAATTATAAATACATAGTGAAAGTAATTGATCACGTACAAGCACATGTTCATCGACAAACACCGTATAACTTAATCACTTCAAAATATGTAAAAGACGAGTATAGTTTGAGATAATCACTTTTCGTTGGATTAATTTTGTACAGATTTATCAATGATTGAATATGAGTAGGTTTTTCTTTTAAACAAGCTAATTCTTCATTTTGATTATTTCAACTTTTGTACAAGAATCAAATAATTTTGAATCCACTTTTACTAAATTTAGTTTACGTCGTAATAATTTGCGCTTTTCATCAACCGATACATTTTCCGCTCCGTAAATATTACGGTATCTCAGTTCCATTAATAACTCATCAGTTCTAAGAGCATATACTACATAATTCGACATAGTAATAAATGACATACGAATAGACACAAAATACAATAAGATTACAAATCGTAAAAACAAAATATTACAAAACCTTTATACGGTTGTCATCAATATTCGGAATTGCAACACACAAGTGAAGATATCTGACATTAATAATTGCAAACCGATGTCCCACGCTCGGACGTCAGTGTAAAATCCTTAAGTTTTGTAAGTATACTTCTACACCAGTGGGTACAAATTTTAGCTACTTAACAGTTTGGAAGATAACTAGAAGATTTTGAGACTTATGCTCAGTCGTAGATTAAAGTGGGCCCGGTTCATAAAATTATCGATTTGCCATCTTAACCAAAAAATATTTACATGTAGCTAAATATGTTCGCCTTAAAATCGGGGTTGCTTCTTCCTGAAACTAATTGTTAAGCACTCAGGCGCCAACTTGTTTTTAAATATGGAACAAACAATTAAACCATTATACAATAAAGTTAAAAAGAAAATTTCTACAATAACAAATTTTATTATTATTATGTGTAATTAACGGAATCAGAATACATTATACTTGGTCAAACCATAGATAACGAATTGGCTACATGCTAGGTCAGCGTTTTGGAAATTGTTGCGTAATATTACTTCAGGATTGAAATAAATCTGGATTTGTATGCTTTATAATTCCCAAATGAATAAATGTGCTGGATTAAGGGGTTTTAGAATTCCGCTTCCAGTTAACGAAGGTGATTACCTTATTCTTGATTAATCGTACTAATACAGTAAATTGGATTAACGGTAAAATAATTGCGTAGATTTGTATAAACGTGTGAAAAGTAACAATAAAGGTGAAGTTAAAGTAAAAATTAAAAAATAAAAAGTAAAAGTGAAAGTGAAAGTAAAAGTGCCTGAAATGCACACGTCTCAAACATTGTAAAATAACTTCAAATAAAGTCACCGTAAAATTTACAGCACAAAAAGTGACGCTCCCAAGACTTCTTTGCGCATGAACATGTCTGAAACTGAATGTGTACACGATATTCGTGGAAGGTTTCACTTTAAATAATTAAATTATGTTTTATGCAGCTATGATACGCAGCACACATGGCATGAAATGCGCGTTAGTTGTCTACAGAGAGGTGAATTATTAACAACACGTTCGAAGTTTGTTATAATAGGACCTCTCTTTCTTTTCCTTCGATCGAGTTTTCGAAGTTACTACTAGGACGACCTCATTTAGTAGTAACCATTCCAACATTATTCTGCTTGGTTCTTCATTTTAAACCTGGTGACTTCCCACGAATTCACCAAAGTCTAGAAGGTGATAAAAATCCTCACCTACCACTTGCAACTTTTCAGACATATTCTATATCTTCCCATGAAACTGTCCAACAAATCTACACCACCAATGTGTCGATTATATTCGCTAATAATATGAGGACAATGAACTTCAATCGTTTTTTTTTTTCGATAAAACCTCTTGACTTTGGAAATTGGATTTTTTCCAACAAATGAAGATGCCAAAGTGACAAGTTTATAGTTTTATCCAGATAGTTGAAGTATCTACACCATCAATGGTTGCGACAAAGTCATCAATACCACGATTAGCATATTTCAAAGAGCCTTCTGTAGGAAATTTACAATTTGGTTACTCTATTTCTACGTATAGGACCCAAATAATACATTCCATCTTTTGCTAACTGTGCCACACGGGGCAATGATGTCTAATAATTATCGTGACATCATTTGTAATTGTTCTGTCGTAGAATCATTTTGGCTAACCACAAACTACACTAGAGGTTACTTCAAGATCATGTTCGTTGTCAAGGATTTTCCGTTTCTGCTGACTAGTATAAATCTCAAATTTATAAGCAAATATTGAAATTCCTAATATAAAAATACTTTGAAACCCAATTTATGGGGTTCATGTAATGCCTTTCTATGGTTGAGCACATTTTCTCGTCTATACTAGGGTGTTGTTTCAAAGCAACTGAAGAAAACCTATTATTGAGACATTCAACAATAGGTCTAATTTTATGAAGTCTATCATGCCCTGACTGATCACGTAGTATGAACGTTTTGTTGTTGTTGAAATGAATGAACCTCCTAATTTTCTCAATTTTTTTACTGACATCACATCAGTTATATGTGCAAATCTTAGTTCTTCACTCCAGTACGACCTTGTGTTAAGCATACGTACTAATGAAATGTATGTTATAATGCCAATATACTGGTTTATTTCATTTTGAGTGAAAAATGGAGGCCTTTCAGATTTTCGTTGAACACAGTATAGGTTAATTTCCTGCACAATGTTTGTTATAAGTTCATTTGAAAACAAATAGTTAAAAAACTGATATGGAGTTTCTAACGCTAAAATCTCAGCAAACAGATCAATATCTCCATGAACTCGTAACTGGTCATCATTCAGTTCCAATGACTTCGATTTCCATTCACAGTTTATCGTTACGGGCTTCTTACCTCGTTTGACAGGCAGGAAATGATTCATTCATTCATTCAGTGTTGATTGTTATGAATAAACGTTTTCTTTATTACACAAATTCAGCTATCTTACTTGTTATTGTTACGATTATGGATTACTTCTCTGATATGATACTGGCTCTGGGGCGGTAATTCTTCGTTTACCAAATATATTCTTTAGAAATCCGTCGCTGATTCTGCACAATTTTAGTCCGTACTTCGCCAATTCACACGATTATCATCATCTGTTTATACTTATGAGCAGTAATTTTCACAACAAAAGGCACACAATAACAAAGGTAGTTCCGCGATGTGGCCCGCTTGGCTACACAATCTTTAGGTTAATATGATTTACTGAAATTTAACAGATACTCTTTATGGCTATTGTTTTTCGGTTATTAATTTATCACACTGGTCCGATTATTGTATTTTGTATCGTTCGTTCACTATTTAACAGTATTCGTTGGGGACATCTAATTTAACAATATTCGCACTCTTATTTAGTTTAACCTTTTATCTTTTAATAAGGACAGTATTCTTTTTACTTCCCCATTACATCTACTTAACTTTTACTTTATTTTCTGATTTTAGAGGGCAGCGTGACTATATTCAAACGTCACATGAGCCTCTCCTTTGCCAACTGTAACACTCATTAATCTCAGCTCATTCGCAACAACTAAAAATTACAAGTCAGTGAACCACATTTTCCCCTTTCTTCTACAACTCATTTATGCATCCCTACTTTGCCGCGAATTTTAAAATATTTGCTAATGAAGTATGTACATAACATATTGAAGTAAATTCAATATTCTCATAGTATTAATTACACGTATACAATAAACAACAATTAATCATATATTATCATTTAAAATAGCGCGAAATCTGAAAATTCTCAAGCACCCGTTACACAGTTTTATTAAAAAATTGATCAAAATGCTCAAACTAAGTACGATTATCACAAAATACATACTTTTGAGACCCAAAAGAGTAATTTTCCCAAGTGAAAATACTCTTCTTTCTGGAAAAACCACTTGTTGAAATCTAACAATAAATATGGTATGCGCACTTCACCTGCGACTGGCAAGTGACTACGAGCGGCATTTACCGGAAAATATTGGTAGCTTATTTTAAGCCGGTATGTAGACGAACGACTACTCTATGCAACAGTGCGATTTTTACATTGGCATTAGTCCGAGTAACACCTTAGTATAGACGAGCAAATGTGCTCAACCAAAAGATAGGCATTAGATGAACCCCATAAATGGGGTTTCAAAGTGTTTTTATATTAGGAACTTCAAGATTAGCCTATAAATTTGAGATTTATACTAGTCAGCAGAAACGGAAAATCTTTGACAACGAATCCGTTCTTAAAGTAACCTCTAGTGTAGTTTGTGGTTAGCCAAAATAATTCCACGACAGAAAAATTACAAATTATATCACGATAATTATTAGACATCATTGCCCCTTAACGTACATTCAGCAAAAGATGGAATGAATTATTTGGCTCCTATACGTAGAAATAGAGTAACCAAATTGCAAATTTCCTACAGAAGGCTCTTTGAAATATGCTAATCGTGATATTGATGACTTTGTCGCAACCATTGATGGTGCAGATACTTCATCAATCATCTGGAAAAACTATAAACTTGTCACTTTGGCATCTTCATTTGTTGAAAAAAATCCAATTTCGAAAGTCAAGAGGTTTAATCGAAAAAAAAAACTATTGAAGTTGATTGTCCCCATATTATTAGCGAGTATAATCGACACATCTGTTGGACAGTTTCATGGGAAGATATAGAATATGTCTGAAAAGTCGCAATTTTTTTTATCACCTTCTAGACTCGACTTTGGTGAATTCGTGGGAAGTCACCAGGTTTAAAATGAAGAACCAAGCAGAATAATGTTGGGATGATTACTACTAAACGAGGTCGTCCTAGCAGTAGCTTGGAAAATTCGATCGAACAAAAAAGAAAGAGAGGTCTTATTGTAACAAACCTCGAACGTGTTGTTAATCATTCACCTCTCTGTAGGCAACTAACGTGCGTTTCATGCCATGTATGCTGCATATCATAGCTGCATAAAACATAATTCACTTATTTAAGGTGAAACCTTCCACGCATATCGTTTACACATTCAGTTTCAGACATGTTCATGCGCAAAGACCTCTTGGGAGCATCGTTTTTTGTGCGATACTGAAAGGGAGTAAAGCATCCATTTTGCTCTGTTAAATATTTTTTATTAAAAGTGCTGTAAATTTTACGGTGACTTTATTTGTGGTTATTTTACAAAGTTTGAGACGTTTGCATTTCAGGCACTTTTACTTTCACTTTCACTTTTACTTTTTATTTTTTAATTTCTACTTTAACCTCACCGTTACTGTTACTTTTCACACGTTTATACATATCTAAGCAATTATTTTACCGTTAATCCAATTTACGGTATTAGTACGATTAATCAAGAATAAGGTCACTTTCGTTAATGGGAAGCGGAATTTTAAAACCCCTTAATCCAGCAAATTTATTCATTTGGTAATTATGAAGCATACAAATCCAGATTTATTTCAACCCTGAAGTAATATTACGCAACAATTTACAAAACGTTGACCCAGCATGTAGCCATTTCGTTATCTAGTGTGACCAAGAATAAGGTATTCTGATTCCATTAATTAGTTTCAGAAAGAAGCAACCCCGATTTTAAAGCGAACATATCTAGGTACATGTGATTATTTTTTGATTAATAAGGCAAATCGGTAATTTTATGAACTTGGCCCACTTTAATCTACGACTGCGCATAAGGCACAATATCTTCTAGTTATTACCCAAACTGTTGGGTAACCAATTTGCAATTATTAATACCAGATATCTTCGCTTATGTTTGTTGCAATTCCGAATATTGATGACAACCGTATAAAGGAATTGTAATATTTTGTGTTTACGATTGTTGTAATCTTATTGTATTTTGTGTCTATTTGTATGTGATTGATTACTATGTCGAATTATATAGTATATGCTCTTAGAAGTGATGAGTTGATGGAACTGAGATACCGCAATATTGACAGAGCGGAAAATGTATCGGTTGATGAAAAGCGCAAATTATTACGACGTAAACTAATTTTAGAAAAAGTGGATTCAAAATTATTTGATTCTTATACAAAAGTTGGAATAAATCAAAATGAAGAATTAGCTTGTTTAAAAGAAAAACCTACTCATATTCAATCATCGATAAATCTGTACAAAATTAATCCAACGAAAAGTGAATATCTCAAACTGTATACTCGTCTTTACATATTTTGAAGCGATTAAATTATACGGTGTTTGTCGATGAACATGTGCTTGGACGTGATCAATTACTTTCACTATTTAATGATAATTTTGAATTGATTGGATCAATTAATGATAATTTAGAAGTAAGTAATGACTCACAACATCTTGATCATTCCAACATATCGATTGCAAATAATGAACCGATTAATACTTTAGTAAGTATCCCACCTGAAGGTTTTTCAAATTTAATTAAGAATTTAAGTATTTCTAAAAATTCTGTTCCTGTTTACAAATTTAATGGTAGTGAAAAAGAAGTTTTCTCATTTATACGTGCGAAGAATTAATGCATGCACGTAATATTTCAAAGACAGATATGTTATTATTATCCGAAGTTGATCAATTCATAGGAAGGGGTTTGACGTGGTTTAGAGCCGTTAGGTCTCAAATAAATTCATGGGATGAGCTTATCCTTAAATTAAAAAGTGACTTTTTACCCAAAGGGCATGATGAAGTGTTGTTAAATGAAATTAAAAACAGGAAACAGACTTTTGATGAAATTCCAACCATCTTTATTTCTGAAATGATTAAATTATTTTCTCAATTTGACGTTCCTCCTACTGAGGCTGAACAACTTAAAATTATTATGAAAACCTTATAGCCTTGGTATGCAACACAATTGGCTCTTGTCAATGTTACCAATATTTTTCATCTTGCTGATTTATGTAAAAAACTTACAACAGGTTAAGTACAAAACTCTAAACTTAAATACAATTTAAATTCAGATTTTCAAAAACAACATGAAGACAAATCGAAGTCTTTTACTTCGAATCAAAGCAATAAACCAGAAATGAATTTTACTGGGGCTAAACCGAAAATTTCGAATTCAACTCTTAAAAATTCAAAAAGCAATACAGCTAAACCAACTACAACCTGTTTTAAATGTAAACAATTAGGATATACCTATCACACCTGTGACAGCGATGATAATATTACCTTTTGTTACTAATGTGAGTTTTACTAATTGCCGAAAGTGCAATTTCTCAAAAAACTTTTAATTTGGAAGTGTACGGTTAGTCGACACGTTCCTAACAATTTTACAGAGACTGAAAAAGATGTTTGGAAAGAATGGTTGATTACAATAAATAAATTTTGTGGAACTCCAAAAATTTGTTAAAAATTTGTTGAAAAAAGAAATGATTGTAGACCTTTTATTAATGTGAAAACTTGTTACGAAAATTTTGTCGCTTTATTAGACAGTGGAGCTACTGTTACAATCCTAGGTAAGCGCGCAAAGTTTTTAGTTGACAAATATGATTTGAAATTAAATAGGAATTCACCTTTTTCATCATTAATTATTGCCGATGGTTCTTTATAATCCATTTCAGTTATTGCTTGTGAAACTATTACCACTGCACTTACTTTGGGAATGGACTTTTGTCAATTATTTGAAATTAAAGCTGATGGAAATTCTTTTGTTGCAAATACTGTTGAAACAAGTTTTTCAATGATTAGAAGTATCCATGATCTTAATACCGATCAAATTACTGAATGGAACTAAGTTATTGACCTTTTCAAAACTTTATCAAGTTCAAACTTGGGTAAAACCAATAAAATTTTTCATACTATTAATAGTGGTGATGCCATACCAATTAAAAAAAGATATTATCCTTTATTTCCTGCTGTTGGAACATGAAAATAAAGAAATTGACGAAATGTTAGATCAAGGAATTATTAAACCCAGTTCTTCCCCTTGCAATTCTCCAATGGTTTTAGTTCGAAAGAAATCAGGCGAGTTTACAGTCTGCTTTGATGCAAAAAAATTAAATTCAATTACCAAGAAATACATTTTGGATAAATCAAGAGATGTTAGGTATTTAACTTCAATAGATTTAAAAAAACCGTATTGGCAAATTCCTTTAGACCCAGTAGGTTGTAAAAAAATTGCTTTTACTGTTCCACGTAGACGTTTATTTGAATATACCGTTATGCCAATGGGACTTACCAATGCACCCAGTACATTACAAAGACTTATGGACTCAATTTTGGGTCATGATTTATCCCAATCCGTTTTTGTCTATTTAGATGAAATTATTATATTTTCAAGTACATTTAAAGAACATATTTCTATTTTGAAAGAGGCTTTTATAAGGCTAGATGATGCTAAATTAAACATTAATTTAAGTAAATGTGAGTTTTGTAAACCACAATTATCATATTTGGGTTTTGTTATTGGTAATAATGGTGTTCGTACCTATCCATCAAAAGTGAATGCGATTTCAAAATTTCCTCAATCGAAACTTTTATAGAAGTTAAACGATGTATCGGAATGTGCTCATGGTAGAGGCGATTTACTAACGATTTTTCCAGAGTTTTATTTCCAATTAACAATTTACTAAAAGGAATAAAAAAATCTCAAAAAATTTCATGGAACAAAGAAGCTAATGATTCATTTTTAAAAATTAAATCTTTATTAGTAGAGGCTCCTATCTTAGCGGTCCGGGTTTTTCAAAAATATTTTATTTCCAATGTGATGCTTCCAGTTGTGGTATTGGCTGTATTTTAACCCAAGGTGAGGGAGACGATGAAAAGATTATTGTCTACGGTTCTCGTACTTTAAATAAAGCCGAACAAAATTATTCTATTGCTGAACGAGAATTACTAGCTGTTAATTTTGGAATTCAAGAGTTTATACCTTATATTGAAGGCACCCATTTTAAAGTAATTACTGATCATCATTCACTGATTTGGTTCAATAGTTTAAAAGATCCTTCAGGTCAATTAGCCCGATAGAGGGTTAAACTTCAACAATTTGATTTTCTGAATTATTTCCCGATTTGAGAATTGAAAAAGATAAACTTTACAAATTTATTTCAAATGAGTTAAATATTGAATCCAATTTAGAAGAATGGAAATTAGTTGTTCCTACACCTCTAAGTAAAAATATTTTGCAAAAATTTCACGATGATCCTACATCAGCACATTTTGGTGTCTTTAAAACTTTTTCGAAAATTAAAGAATTTTATTATTGGCCAAAAATGAAATCAGACATTTCCAACATTCGAAACTGTAATATTTGTAATCAAAGTAAATCTTCACAATTTAATCATTATGGTTTTATGAGTAAAGAGAAGAATGTTTCTTTTCCTTTTCAATGCATTTCAATCGATTTAGTAGGTCCTTTTCCCAGATCGAAAAATGGTAATACTCTTTACTAGTTTTTTGCGATTGGTTTACCAAATTTACTCTGATTCACCCAATGCGCAGTGCTACTGTTAAAGGCATTTTCCAATATATTGAAAATTATGTGTTTTTAGTTTTCGGTGTACCACAAATTTGTATGGTAGACAACGGCCCTCAATTTAAGAGTGCATCGTTTACAAACGTATTCAGGTCTTACAAAGTTCCATCCATTTGGTTTAATGCGAGTTACCAACCTCAAGTAAATTTTGTTGAAAGAGTTAATGAAGTAGTAGGTACTGCAAAAGATCTAACATTAAAGATAATCATAAAGAATGGGATGCTGAAATTCACAAAATTGCCCATGCTATTCGTAACGCTGTTCATATGTCTACTAAATTTTCACCTTCCTTTTAGGCGTTTGGTCGAACCGTTCCGATTACTGGTGATTTTTATGGTCGATTAAAAGATTTTAAAGAGGATGATTTATTACTTAACCGTTAACAGTTGGTTCAAGATATAAATGAACTATCACCAATTTTTAAGAATGTAAAACAAAATTTACATACAGCTTACGAACGAAATTCAAAATCTTACAATTTGCGATGTGGTCAATTAAAATTAAACATCGGCGATCGAGTTTGGAAAAATAATTTTACCTTATCTGATGCGATACAAAATTATAGTCAAAAGTTAGCTCCAAAATTTACTGAATCAAAAGTTACTGAAGTGTTAGGTCCAACCACGTACCGATTGGCCACTCTTAATGACAAACCTTATTTTATTCAATAGTATTTTTGAGACTATTACATTCTAGTTTCTTACGTTACTTTGATTATTTTTCAAAAGTAATTTAATTTTCTTCTGTGCTGATTTCGCACACTATTTATTTTGTTTTTGCTACAAATGTTTAGCACGGTTGTTGATATTTAGATAATTTGTGCAACTGATTTTGCCGATTTTTTGAGGCCTCAGTTCTCTGGCAAATTATTT
The DNA here is from genome assembly GCA_036346205.1 of Vesta saturnalis. NCBI lineage: Eukaryota > Metazoa > Arthropoda > Insecta > Coleoptera > Lampyridae > Vesta > Vesta saturnalis. Next base: position 81,341 of record JARFJB010001805.1, on the reverse strand, counting down.
TCATTTATTGAATTTACAATTGCCATTGTTACAATAGTAAAAATTTAAATAACCATTTTGAGTTTACTTCGGTTCGTTAATTGACGTGAAATTTTCAAACCCTTAACCGTTGGTAAGAATACTAGAAATGCTTAAATACGTATCTGTTTTTTATTCGAATTAATTTATTTTGGTTACCCAAGGAGTATCTTCAAAATTCTAGCTTTTGATGATTCATGATTTGTCCAGTGTTCTAGACTTAACGGTGCTATGGTTTGTGTTTAAGGAAGTTTGACTCTTGCGTGGAGTGGCATTTCGCCGTGATTTTTATCGTAGCACAGGAAAACTGTTCCCGGATTCACCGCCGTCTTACCCTTCAGGTCATGGGTGGTTTCTGTTCACTCTTTACGTTAGGTTCAATTTTTGTTTTAATTTTGCTCCCCTGGCGGAAGATTGCTTCACAAACCCCACCAGCTTAAAGTTTCCATAGTTTTATATAAGGTTCTGTACCCCATAGATTCAACAAGTGGCGTGCGCGGGCGGTAGCGCGTCATTAGCTTTTGCTGATGTTGCGAGGGGTCTTTCCTCACCAATATCAACGTATTTTCCGTACTTCTTCGTACATTTAGGGTAAGATTTTGTTCTATTTGGGCATTTATTTAAAATCTGGGTATTACCATTTGAATTTTTGCTTGAATTTTAATTAGCTTATAATTTTTTATCTACTTCAACAGATTTTTATAAAATACCTTTATTATTATTGGTGTTTGAAATCTCCGATTCCAACTTTTAAGGGGGGGATGTACCAAACTTCGAACGTGTTGTTATTAATTCACCTCTCAGTAGGCAACTAACGTGCATGTCATGCCATGTGTGCTGCATATCATAGCTGCATAAAACGTAATTTACTTATTTAAAGTGAAGGCTTCCATGCATATCGTTTGTACATTCAGTTTCAGACATGTTCATGCGCATAGACCTTTTTTGGGAGCGTCGTTTTTTGTGCGATACTGAAAGGGAGTAGAGCATCCATTTTTGCCATGTTAAATATGTTTTATTAAAAGTGCTGTAAATTTTACGGTGACTTTATTTGAAGTTATTTTAAAATGTTTGAGACGTTTGAATTTCAGGCACTTTTATTTTTACTTTCACTTTCACTTTTACTTTTTATTTTTTAATTTTTGCTTTACCTTCACCTTTACTTTTAACACGTTTATACACATCCACGCAATTAATTATTTTACCGTTAATCCAATTTACGGTATTAGTACGATTAATCAAGAGTGAGGTAATCACCTTCGTTAATGGGAAGTGGAAATTCTAAAACCGCTTAATCCTGCAAATTTATTCATATGGGAATTATAAACCATGCAAATCCAGAATTATTTCAACCCTGAAGTAATATTATGCAACAATTTCCAAAACACTGACCCAGCATGTAGCCATTTCGTTATCTACAGTGTGACCAAGACGAAGGTATTCTGATTCCATTAATTAGTCATAATATTGGTTATTCATTAAGTTATAATAACATTACTAACATTAGTATTAAGGTATTTCCGTTTATAACTAAATATAGGTTGTGTAATAAAATTCGTTATTGTAGAAATTTTCTTTTAACTTTTTTGTATAACGGTTTAATAGTTTATTCTATATTTAAAAACAAGTTGGCGTCCTAGTATTTAACAATTAGTTTCAGGTAGAAGCAACCTCGATTTTAAAGCGAACATATCTAGGCACATGTAAATATTTTTTGGTTAATAAGGCAAATCGATAATTTTGTTAACCTGGCCCACTCTAACCTACGACTGAGCATAAGGCACAAAATCTTTTAGTTATTACTCAAACTGTTAAGCAGCTAAAATTTGTAGCCATGGTTGTAGAAGTATACTTATAGAACTTAAGGGTTTTACACTATGAAGCACGCGCCGTCGACTTAAGTTAGCACAGACCAAATAGGGGATTGGCCAATTCACCAAGAAGCAAAAATAAAGTGCAAATATCCTAAGTGTAAGGGATTTACGCACAGAAGGTGTGAAAAATGCGGAGTGGACTTGTGTTTCAACAATAATAATAGTTGTTTCAAGAACTTTCATATGTAATGTTATAATTATAATGCATTATGTTGCCTTTTCGCAACAGAACCTTTTCAGGAATTTTTTAATTATTTTTTCCCATTTTATCTACGATTTTTATGACATTTTCTTTAAAAATAAAAAAATTATGCATTTGAGGGTTAAATTAAAAGCAAATATGTTCACCTTTGGTAGTAAAGTTTGTTAAATATCTCATTATAAAGTGATTGACTACTACAAAATAGATTTATTTGCACCCAATTTAAAGCGCATTATGATCCGCGTCACCCATATTACGCTTTAAAAATTACATCTCATAATCAAGCATCTTGTGCAATTGTCATTTGGGGTATATCTCCAGCCTGTAATGGAATATTTACTTAACAAAAATTGTACAATGTGTTTTAATAAAATTAATGTAATGATAATCTATTTATATTTATAGTTGTGTCTTTCAAATACGTGCAAATAAGTGAGGGTGTGCATACATATCATGACATGTATCTCTGCGTTCGTGGTCAGGCTTGTGTCGTTTACGAAATGTCTTCTAAGTGTATGTGCATTAGGCTAATTAACCATTTGTGTTCACTTTATCCAAAGTGCAGCACCTTTCATAAATCAAACAAACTATAAATAAAAAAAAAACTGCCTATTTACGTGAACCTTGAGATCGTTGATTTAGGACAAATGACCTGAATATCGCATTCATCATGAAGTAAAATACAATACAGATCTAGCACAGAAAGGTGGAAGAGATGAAATGAACAAAAATTTAAACCAATCTGTTTCTATAGAACCAATACATTTGACTATGTCTCGTAATTGCTGAAATATTGCACCTATGTAGGTGCTGGTATTACGTAAGAGCCAACGCATTACTCCCAGATGAAATATGTTCAGCGTCTCCGTGGTTACATAACAATATTTTCATTTTGTCGTTGTTCCAAGTGCCTGTCACTTAGTCCTGTATGGCGAGTACGAAGGCTTCAGTTTCTGCAAAAAGATTTCCACTTTCTAACCACTCTATTGACGTTTTGTGGTATCGGTCTAGTTTTACGTTAAACTGGCCATGTAATATCTTTCCTGACCAGGAACATCTTAACTCTGCAATAAAGTTTTTATTTTCATATGGTTTCATACTTGATAGATTTAATGACGAGTAATTTTAGTCTGTCGCTTGAATAGTTCTGGGAATGGGGCTGTTAATGCTTTTCTCCGGAAGTATGTCTTTAGTGCAGGAACATGTGTATTTCGTTGGTCCACTAACCTTCTTCCTTCACTTCTCGATATAAACAATCTTTCTACTGACGCATTTTGGTGATGAATTGGACTTTCCGTTAAGAACTTACGTGTTTCATTTTTGATTATTTCAATATCTGTTGTTGTCTAGTTAAAATCTCAAAACGGCTATGTAGTTGTTGGTATGGATCAACTACGTTTGTTGCTTGTTTCATAGTAACATAAATATTTGGTTTGTACTTCCAGCTTCATTACTTCCATTGCGCTGTTTTATACTTTCGTTGACGCCTATATATATATATATATATATATATAGGGTGGGTGTCTACTGCGTGAACGGAGGATTGCTCCTTAACTATTTGAGATATCCAAACCAATTTTGATGTGGTAATACACGATCATTGGACCTACATTCTAAAAATAATTAAGTAAAGATAGAGTGATTGACAAAAATATTCCAACCAAAACCTGTGTTTTTTTAATGGAACACCCTGTATATTTTTGCATTTTTGGATTCATTGTTACATTTAGAATAAGAGTATAGAAATTTGTATCGTATCACTAACCGTTCTGCAGCTATCGTCGCTTTAGTACCAAGAGAGAGTTAACTTTGGAACCATGATGCGAGCGTTGTCACCACGATTTTGTATATCTGTTTATTAATATATTTATTATTAATAATAGTCTACTAACAAACAAACTGAATGATTAAACTACGCGAAATGTAATTTTTCTCAATTTTTTCAAATGCAACACCCTGTATATTTTTTCACAGTTCGATTCCCCGTGAAAAGTGGATATTAATTGATAATAGGTTTCATAGCCATAAGACGGACCCTTCTTGAGATATTGACGCTTTTATGTAAAAATATTCTAAAATACAAATTTACTATAATAGAATTGAACAAAACAAACCAGCTAGGCTAGCCGCTCGTAATAAGGAGGAACAACTGCATCTATTGTTTTGACGTTTGTATAATCATTAAAATATTGTTCCATTAGTTTGTGTGTTTTTGGATTGTCGTTTTGTCAATTTTTGTGTAAAATAAATTTTTCCAAAGAAGAAATGGTCGATATGATCTTTATGTACGGCGAAGCTCAAAGAAATGTTTTGCTGGCTATCCGTTTGTACTGTGAACGATACCTAGAGAGAAGACAGCCGAGGAAATAATCGTTTATGAATGTAGCTGAGAGATTTATAAATTCTGGAAACGCGCAAAAACAAGCCCAAATGAAGAAATTGAGTTGCAAGTTGTGGTATCTCTTACAGAAAATTTGCATATTAGTACCAGAAAGCTAAGTACACACCTAGACTTAAATAGAAATACAGCTCGCAGATTTATTAAAAAAAAATACAAATTGCATCCTTATAATATCGAGCAACATCAAGCTTTAAGTGAAATAGATTTTAAATCGTGAATCTTTCTGGCAATGGGAAACTACTAAAGTAAATGGAGAACCCAATTGTGTTAATAACATTCTATTTACGGATGAGGCAACTTTTCACAATAATGGCAATATTAATACACATAACTATCATCACTATTCAGATACTAATCCACACATCTTAAGAGTTGTTGATCACCAGCATCGATGGTCAGTTAATGTGTGGGGTGGTATAATCAATTTTAATGTGATTGGTCCTTGTTTCTTTGATGGGAGCCTTACTGGAGAAAGATATTTACAGTTTTTGTAAAATGATTTACCCGAGCTTTTGGAAAATATCGAGGTAGATAATATTCGTACGTTGTGTTTTCAACTGGGTGGCGCCCCTCCATGCTATGCAATCAACGTTGGGCAATATTTCGATAGAAATTATCCGATGAGGTGGATAGGACTGAGTGGTGTGCAAAACTGGCCAGTCAAAACACCGGATCTTACGCCCCTTAGATTCCTCTTTTGGGAATACGTTAAAGAAAAAGTTTAGCAACATCCTCCCACTACAAGCGAAGATATGAAAAATAAAATTAGAACTGCGTTTCAATCCATTTCACCTCTAATGTTGTTGCGAGTGAATCTTTCTTTTACCGAGAGACTTGCAAAGTGTTTAGCTAGGCGTGGTGAGCATTTTGAAGTTTTACTTTGAATTTATGGTTTTATTCGTTTATGTTTACTTCTACAACTTATTTTTAGGTGCAGAGAACTATTTTATTGTTGCGTTATTAATTAAGTTTTCCTATCAGTTAAAGAATTTATTTGACATTCGTATTTTCTTATTTGCTCTGGATTTTGTTTTATTTGTTCTTCTGTATGTCAATATTTCCAAATGAAGCGTAAATATCTCAAGAAGGGTCCGTCTTATGGCTATGAAACCTATTACCAATCAGTATCTATTTTTCACGGGAAATCGAAATGTGAAACAATATACAGGGTGTTACGTTTGAAAAAATTAAGAAAAATTGCATTTCGCGTAAGTTAATGATTCTGTTTTCGAAAAATTTCCCAGTTTGTTTGTAGACTATTAATAATAGTAGGTGGTATAAACAGATTTACAAAATAGTGGTGACAAAGTTAACTCTATTTTGGTACTAAAGTGACGATATCTGCAGCACGGTTAGTGATACAGATCTCTACACTTTTATTCTAAATGTAACTGTGAATCCAGAAATGCAAAAATACACAGAGTGTACAATGAAAAAAAAATAGGTTTGGGTTGGCATGTTTTTGTCAATCACTTTGATATATTTTAAAAAGTGGCTGTGTTGTCGTCGGCTAATATTTTCATGATATCATGATATGCTTGTACATGCTTAGGCATGTACAAGCATGACCACCAGCATGAGCACGAGCAAGAACATAAGCTAAAGCATAGACAAAGACATAGACACGGACACGGACACGGACACGGACACGGACACGGACACGGACACGGACACGGACACGAACACGGACACGGACACGGACACGGACACGGACACGGACACGGACACGGACACGGACACAGATACAGACACAGACACAGACACAGATACAGACTCAGACACAGACAGACACGGACACGGACACCGACACGGACACGGACACGGACACGGACACGGACACGGACACGGACACGGACACGGACACTGACACAGACACAGATACAGACACAGACACAGACACAGATACAGACTCAGACACAGACACAGACACAGACACAGACACAGACACAGACACAGACACAGACACAGACACAGACACAGACACAGACACAGACACAGACACAGACACAGACACAGACACAGACACAGACACAGACACAGACACAGACACAGACACAGACACAGACACAGACACAGGCACAGACACAGACACAGACACAGACACAGACACAGACACAGACACAGACACAGACACAGACACAGACACAGACACAGACACAGACACAGACACAAGACACAGACACAGACACAGACACAGACACAGACACAGACACAGACACAGACACAGACACAGACACAGACACAGACACAGACACAGACACAGACACAGACACAGACACAGACACAGACACAGACACAGACACAGACACAGACACAGACACAGACACAGACACAGACACAGACACAGACACAGACACAGACACAGACACAGACACAGACACAGACACAGACACAGACACAGACACAGACACAGACACAGACACAGACACAGACACAGACACAGACACAGACAGACAGACACAGACACAGACACAGAGACAGAGACAGAGACAGACACAGACACAGACACAGACACAGACACAGACACAGACACAGACACAGACACAGACACAGACACAGACACAGACACAGACACAGACACAGACAGAGACACACACACAGACACAGACACAGACACAGACACAGACACAAATAATGCATTTGCATATTCCACCAATATAGTTCGGACGTCTACGTAACTGCTGATCCCGTCGTGGGCCTTAGTAAGAACATACAAAAGGCTCGCCTCCGGTAGTCGGTCAGATCCATGTGCTCGATATGCGATCGTCCTCTTCAAACAAATCGCGATAATTGGACAAACCGTCCATATAATAGATCTAAACAAACCAAGCTTGATGCTGAAGCGTCTGAAGCCTTTTTTGTTTGTACCAATCTCAAATATCTTGTAGTCCGCCTATACCGCAGATTCAATTTGTTCATTCAACCACTCTTTAATCAATGTCCTTCAACATTTATTTTGACGGAGTATAAAAAGCGTACTACATTACAGTAATTTTCGCGTCGGAACTGCAATACATTTTTTTGTTATTCACACAGTAAAAACCGCCAATAGTCGGTTAATGGTTATCACCCAGAAAATATGGAATTAGATAAATATCCACTTGATCTAATTATTTGCAGCAGTACTTTTAGATGTTTAAATCAGCATCTCTAAATTGCATATCTTTTTTTAATTTAACGAACCTTATTACTACTAATTTCTACAGCAACGCGATATAAATAACAGGTAGTAAGGTGTATAATTTATAATTTTTTGTTTTGAAACAACAAATTTACTATAATCACTTAATAAGTTCTCGAAAAAAACTGTTATTTGAATTCAAATTGCTTTATATGTTTCGCTATTTTATTTACTTAATCGATAATATAACGAAGAATATAAAAAGGAAGCACATTTTTAAGAAAGTTTTAATTAATAAATTATTTGCAGCTAGAGCCAAGTCTTAAGTAGTTGTATGTACATTCATTAATTGATACAACGACATGGTGAGTTATTACCCCATTACACTACATAAGTTTGGCCGGTAGAATATACTTTTAATTAGATTTTCAGTTATTTCAAATACATAGGTAAATATTAATAAAGTTAATAAACCCGGTATTAAATTACTGATGCGTGCATGGATAGACTATAAAAAATAGATGTACATACATACCTACAACGTTGAGAACAATAAAGTGGCTCATCTTGGGTTCAGTGCTGACTTGACATTCATATTGGCCAGCATCCCGGGCTTGTACATATTTAACTTGTAATGTCCATGTATCTGTCGCCTCCACTAAAAAAGCCTGAAACCTTTCATCGGCAATGAATGTGTATCGATCCACGGTTAAAATATGAGCATCTCTTCTCCTTATCCATGATACAGATTTATTTCCAAGTTGTTTAACACGACAGGGAAGGTATGCATGCGTTCCTAACTGGGTGGTAATATTTGCTGTCGTCGTTGGATCAAAATATGGACCAGTGTATAACCCAGTAAATCTTTTAACCGGATGGGATGCCTCTCCTCTTAAAAATACTGTAACAACAAAAAATGTATTAATAAATTGCACGCGTGTATCATGCGATTAAATTATTGACGCAAAGAGTGTAAAGAAAACGCCTATGTTGGTTGAAACAAAATGATTATAAAGAAAGGGAGATGGTTTTATGGTTAACTAACACGTAAATCAGCAATTATAACAATTCAAGCTTAACATCTTTTACTTTAATAAACCACCCCGACAACGATCAATTTTATTACTACAATAAATATCTCAGTGATTTTTTAAGTTAGAAATTATATAGGGGATAAAGTTTTAATTGGCCTTAAATTATCATAATAAGGTACAAGTTGTGCGCAAAACTTCTATGTAAACACAAGGATTTATGGAAAAACATCTCTACTAATTCTCGCAAAACGCAAGCCACAAAATAAGTTGAATAAGTTAACTACGCTAGGGTGTTGTACATCTATAATTATCTCATCGCAAATACAGAATTTATTCTCATTTAGTAAAGGAAGAGATGTTTGCGTAACTGCAATACGTACTACTGTATTTTCCACAATAAAATTAAGATTAAAATAACGAATAAAGATGCGTCATTACTCATCATATTTATTGAGCTTAATATCAACTTTTTTAAATTCGCTATCACACGTTATTCCTACATGATAAATAATACAGCTAGATAACGCAGCACGTTTTATAGTTCATAAAATCAAATTATTTCATTAATATCGGTTATTTAAATTTTAATCAACTTTTATTAGCAAATTCTGATTAGAAATTTATAAAAAATAAAAACTTTTTTGTACTTGCTTAAGATATTTCAGCTTTATACTTTATATTACAATCCTTATCAATGGCAAGCATTCAGAATAAATTTTCAATTAGCGAGAATTTTGCATTTAACCGAACCAACTTATTATTATATATTTTATCTAGATACTTTTTGCTTTTTAACTTTCTATAACTTAGAAGTTGATGCGGGAAATATATTCCGGTGAATTGATTAATTAAAAACCAAACATTTGCTCTTCAAACGTTTATTACAAAACCATGAATACAATATGTTGCAAAATATGTACACTTTGTAATCAAAATATAAATCTTACGCTCTAAAGTGCTGAATTAATTAGAAAAGTTTTAAAAGCAAATAGGAAAATGAAGATATTAATAAAAAATCAATACCCATAAATAATGAAAGAAATACCAATCCTCACTTGTCAGAAAAAATAACATTTGTTTTCAGAAATATAATAATGTAGTAATACGTTGGCCCATGGAAAACTTTTCGAGCTCTAACATATCTAGGCAATATGTTAGGATTATGACCATTGTGCTAATATCATAATCTAGCTTTACATGTGTATTTTTAAGGTATTAGTATTATTACAGTTTGAAACTACCTCGATTACATTTTCTAGCTACCATAGATGGATGCTGCATCGTTCATTCCGAGATATTACATATTACGTATTATAGATACGGACACAATTAACATAATTATGTATTAAGTGCATTGTAAGCAATCATTCCAAAAACTGAAATTATTGCATTCATATTATTAATGGTGCAGACTTTGTAAGTGAATATGATGCTACTTAGCTTGCCAGTGTGCTAAAAACCGAAAATTTACGAATGTGCAGTAAATAAGCCATTCACATCGTAGTGAAGGCTATATATCTGAGAACAGAGTCATAATGATAGCAAATACACACACATACGTGCTGACACACACGCACGTAACCCCCCACCCCACACACACACAACACGCACGCACATACGCATTATTTAGGTTTGAATAAAATTATGCATTCGTGTGTACCCCTGCTTTTTTTACAAATCCTGAAATTAAAAAAATGGAAACGTCGTCTTTAGAAAAATCACTGATGCCATGGAATAATAACAGACAGAAGCCTTGGATTTATTATTACTGTTTGGCGTTTGTAATTTAAAATATAACATTAAATTTTGTTCTCGTAAAATGTACTCAACGTCAGAAAAGGTAGAATTGATAAAACGGTATAATGTTGGAACAGCTCCCGTCAGATAAGTGGGTTGTAACTGTAAGTGTAACAACGGTAATGAACAAAACTTACACGAAAGTGCAGAGAGGCAAATGATAATGCTTTCTATGTTTTGGCGGATGTGGTGGAAAATCCTAATTTAAGTTTACGGAAAATTGTAAACGATGTTACCTTACATAACACTCAAGTCTTAAGGATTTAAAAGAAGTACCAGTTTCACCCAGACGTACGAGATGGTGATTTGTAGAGGGGGAGTGAATTTTGCTTCGAAATGAAGAGGGGAAATTCTTAAAAAAGGTTCTGTTCACAGATATCAACGTTTACACTGCATAATAAAGCCAACATACAGGATTGGCGAATGTGGGTACGGGAAAATCTACACAACCTTTTACAAACAAGAACCCAATACCTTCAAAAGTTAATGCCAGGGTGGGATTATTAGGCCAGACTAAATCAAAGCCAGCAAAGGAAAATACGGTACCCTGAGGCAAAGTTAATAACTTAAAATAAAATAAATACATAATGAAAGAAATCCTAATGGTAATAAAGGATAAATTAGACACAATGGAGATAAGAGGTGGAAGAATGGAAAATAACTGGGTTAATAATTGAAATTGGAAATTTGAAACAAGAAAAAACAAAATAAAACAAGAAATAAAGGAAGTAAAGACGCAAAATGTCATGCTAGCAGAAAGAGTAAATGTATTAGAAAAAAAGATGGAAAGTGACGAGAAGATCAAAAAAAGAAACAACGTAGTAATTAAAGGGGTTCAAGTACGAGAAGGCACAGCAAAAAAGGAAATTGAAGAACTATTAAAGTACAAGTTAAATATAGAAACAGAAATAGAAGAAACAAGAATCATAACAAGATACCAAACGCCAATAGTAATAGCAAAGTTTAGAAAAAGCGAAGACAAAGCTAAAGTAATGAAAGGAAAAAGAAACTTAAAAGATTCAAGAATGTACATCGATGAAGACAGAAGTGAAGAAGAAAGAAGAGAGCAAGGAAAAATAAGAGAAATGGCAAACCAAAGGATAAAAGAAGCAAGAAAGGTGAAAATTCGATTAAAAGAACATAGATAGATGAACAATTATGGATTTGGAACAGTAGAAAAAAAAGGAATACAAGAAGCAAAAACCGAGAAAGGTCCAGGTCAAAAAACTAAGAGAAGAAAGCCAATCACAGCACATGAAGACGAAACTAGCTAAAACTAGCTAAATGGACATGAATAAGAAACAAATGATAGTAAATAGTAATAAGAAAGAAAGGAATAAGCGAAAAATTATGTGACTTGGTACCTGGAATACAAAAACAACGTTGCAGACAGGGAAAATGGAGGAAATAGCACGAGAAATATAAAGATACTACCTAGAGGTGCTAGCTCTACAGGAAGTAAGGTGGAAGGACCAGGGAAGAATTGAACAAAAGAAACTACATATTATTCTATTCCGGAGAACAAAACTAAGGAAGAAATGGAACAGCCTTCATGGTTGATGCAAAAACAAGAGAAGAGATCATAAACTTCCAGGCAATACATGGAAGACTATCGTATATCACCATAAGGAGTAGTGAAGAAAATATTAATAAATGCATATCCTCCTACATAAGATGCACAAGAACATGGTAAAGAGGAATTTTATGGAAAATAAGAGGATGTACGCGAAAATGTACCAAAGAACGACATACCTTTGATAATGGTAGATTATAAGGCGCAGACAGGGAAAGAGAAGTATAATAAAAATATAGCAGGCAAAGAAACAATACATGAGAAAACAAAATGATAATGGGCACATAACATGTACTTTAGCAACAAGAACCAACTCTTTCATTATAAGCACGAAGTTTAAACACCGAAGAGAGCACAAGGTAACATTGGAACAGATAATAAATGATACAAGATCCTATAGAGGGACAAATGCGGATACGGATCATTTAATAACAAAAATGAAAATTGTACATAATTAGACATAAGCATAATAAGAGAAACAGTAGAAAATGGAATGCAGAAAATTACGAAAAGATGAGGTAAAACGAGCATAGAGGAAGAGTGGAAAATACTTAAAGAAAGTATTATAACAGTAACAGAAAAGAGAACAGGACGAGCACAAATGCAGAAAAGAAAAGAATGGTATGATGATGAATGTGAAGAGAGGACAAAAGCTAAAAATCGGGCAAGAAATAAATGGTTCGCGACAAACAACGAAGCAGAATTAAAGGAGTGTAAAGAAAAAAAGAAAGAAGCAAATAAATGCTGCAAAAGTAAAAAAGAGAATGGATAAATGAAATGATGAAGGAAATGGAAAAAAATAGCAAAGACAATGGAAGATTATTTTAGTAAACCACAACATAAAACAGAAATAATAAAATAACCGCAAAAATTGAAAACAAATAATAGGAAACATACTTCACGGAATTATATAGAGATGTTAATACAAAGAGAGAAAGGAACATAGAGTCTATTAGTGTGTTCAGAAAGAGTATAAGACAACCCTACCTCGCGAGAATCGATTTGGTGAGAAGTAATGCGACCTGCAACATTCCTTGAATTCTGGCCTACATAAGATAAGTTACACCCTTTACAAGGGATCTTGTAGATGGCATTGAATTTTTCAAGGTCAGTTAAGGGTGTTTTAGTTCTAATGAATAGTTTTGGTCTTCTTTGTAGCAATTTTAATTGAGAATACTTCGTGAAAAGATTAATATTCTTGCCGTAAGATCTTCCACATAATGAGATGTAAAGTAACTAAATGTAATGGTATTGATTTCAGGTGTGGTGTTGATGGCTATGGATCGAGAATTCTTGTTATTTGAAACTTGCTGATTGAAGAAGGAATTAATAATACTATTACTGGATTGTAAGCTGTTTGTATCGGTACTAAACGAAAACTTATTAATAAGTTTAATGGGTATGAATTGGTAACTGAAATGTTTCTTAGTTCAAATAACATTGTGATAACCTAATTACTCTAGTTTTAAGGACAATAATGAGACCTTGTCATGTAAAAATGAAATGAGGTCATCAAAGATACTTCTTGAAAAAATAAATAATTCTTGTCGTAATTTTCCACATAATGAGGTGGAAAGTAACTAAATGTAGTGGTATTGATTTCAATGGGTATGAATTGTTAACTAAAATGTTTCTTAGTTCAAATAACATTGTGATGCCCTAATTACCCTAGTTTAACGACAAGAATGAGACCTTGTCAGGTAAAGATGATGACCTTATTTTATCTTTACCTAAGGACAAGGTTGATGAGATTCTTTTGATTTTTAACAGTTATAACGACAATATTCAATTTGCAGTAGAACATGAAAATTCTGGATCTATCGCTTTTTTTGGCACTAAAATTATCAGAGACGATACTAATGTGCTAAAAACGAAATGGTGCAGAAAATCAATTTGTAGCAATGGATTTATTAGTTTTATTCTTACCATCACATCACAATGAAAATTAATCTTATTCTTGCCCTTAAAACTAGAGCGATTAGGTTATCACATCCACATTACCGGAATGAAATGTAAAAATAATGTAATAGCTGATTGTTTCTCTAGGTTAATTGTAAACAATCGGACAGATAATAACTAACACTGATGTACATGACGAAAATGAGCTTTATTCTACTGACACACCAATTATAGACATTGATGAATTACAGTCATAATTAAAACCATTTTATGATAAGTATTTAGATTTGCGTATAATAGGAAACTGTTTATCTTGGGGGCACAAAATTGTCATTCTACATAAATTACAAAAACAGATTTGTATTCATTATATCAAGGCATTGTACGCCCAAAAGCATTAACGAGATCATATTTTTGGTTCGTAAATATGTAAAGCATGCAAGGCATGTACTAAAGTTAAACTATCTCCAGATAATATATTCATACCATGGCCAAAGCCCAAAGCACCATTCGAAACAGCCCACATGGATTATTCTGACTTTGGGAAAACGTATTTATTAGTTATTGTTGATTCGTACACTAAATCGGTAGAGATATATGAAACCCGAGTCTTTGCAATAAGAATTACAATAGAAACACTTTGTGGCCCCTTTGAGAGGTTTTGTCACCGGGTGCAAAAATTTTAAGTAAATTACTTCATATAATTTATCTTCTCATTTTTCGAAATTTTGGTTTTAAAAGTCAAAAGATTCAGAATGCTTTGTTTCCAAATATTACTGTATTGAGTATTGAAATTGGTGAAAAGTTTTTTAGTGGTTAAGATATTTAGAATATGGTATTTAAAAAAATTCAAAGAATAAATTCTCATGCCGATTAAATTAAACGGAATTTGAGTAATGCAAGATATGGATATAAAATTATTTTTTTCCTAGTATGTGAGGATGTTAGAGTTTTTTTATTACAAGTTAAAATTTATAATTCAATTCTGCAAGGACGTATACGTTTTTTTTTTTGTTCATTGTCACTAATAATGTTAATTCAAGATTTAATTACGTTTCATTCACAGGTGATACTTGCGCTACAACCAGAGCAGTGTTAGAATGGTTTTGGTGTAAATAAATGTTCTCGTTATCTTAAATTTTGGTGAATTTTGTTAAATGGATTTGAAATTGCATCATGTAAATGCAATTTGGACTGATTATTCAATTCTCTTCCGATTTAGTGCCGAAAGGCTATCGTTTCCCGCGCGTATGTTACTTTAAAGTAACGAAGCTATGTAATTGGCTAATTAAGATATAAGGAGATTAAAATCCATATGGCGCATTTTCGACGATGTTGGAGTCAGTCTAGTACAAAAGGTAGGAGAAGGCTCACGTTTTTTTTTGTTCGCAATGTACTGTGATGGGTTGGTGGAGTAAGAAGAAATTAGTTACACCATACCCCGAGGGTGTACCGAACAGTACCGTAGGAAGAGCTCCGTATCCACTGATTAGGATTATCGAAGTTTCAACACACCCCCGGTGTATTACAGTCTGTGCTTCGTTTGTCAATAGTGACAATTTTCGATCACAGAAGTAATTGCTTTTAGTGTTTTTACGTTAAACTCTTTTATCGCATGTTGGTTATGCCGATTAATGTTAATGAGTTCCTGGTTAAAGGGGTGGTTTCGCGTGTACTACCCAGCTCAAACAAATAAAGTACAATCTTGCTGTATATAGTGCCGCTTTAATAAGTTTTAGTTAGATAAAAGTAAAGTAGCGGTAAATAAAATTATAGTTGTGTACATATTAACGTTAACCAGATCAAGAAGTAATCATAGCGTATGGTTTTTCGTTTAGAGATTTCCTACTATAAAGTTTATGTAAACATAAATTTAAGAACTAAGAAGCTATTGGTTTCCATCAATCATACACCGAGTGGAGCGATTGATGACATTGTGAGAAAGAAAAGTAAGTTCGATTGACCATTTGTGCTGCGTGAGGTAACCATTTTTCTAAATTTATATGCGTTGGTTATTTTAATATAATGTTTGTACTTATTTAGACGAATGAATATGCCTTCTGTGAGTTTATTTTAAGTATCGTCTAGACATCAATTCGGTATGTAAAGCGTATTCATTCGTATGTCATATGGTATTTATCTGTATTTTATTTTGATTTCGCTAACCAAAATTACATCTTGCCGTTTGTTAAAATTTATGTGTCCAACGAAATTATTATTATTGTTTCGCATTGGTCCCTATTGGTGGGATTTATTTAAAAATTTAAGGTTGATAAATTTAGCAAAATGAGCTTGCAAGTAATTTCAGGTTATTTATAGGTATATAAAATTTGGTGTATTTTTTTTGTAACTGCCGCATCAACACACCCAGTGGTGATTGGAATCATGTGTAATTTTAATGTAATATACGAAGGTGTTAATGATCAGATGGTATTATTTCATTTCTGTTTGATATTATTGTAATCCTGTCCTTTCTCACAACGCTATTTTTAATTACGTTTATTCAAAATTTAAAAGATTTAATGTTTGGATTGCATTCAGTTATTGGTTTTACCGAAATTGTAGATTTACATAACTTTACGATGATGATTTTTTTTGTTTTGTTGCTTTACTATTTAATTCAAGCCTTAGCGTAATAGTTTGAGAGTTATTTAGTCATTTTGATCTGGTTGATAAAATTGCAGTTGAAGATAATTTTTAATAGATATACCGTAACGTAGATTATAAAGCAAATCGGTTGTTGACTGATCAGCTGTTTGTTTTTGCATACGATAGTTTTGCGAGTAGTCGCAATTTTTGAGTTTTTTTTTTATAGGAATCATCTGATTAGCTGTCGATTACCTAGATTTTCCAAAAAGGTAAGCAGTTTGTTTATTTGTTTGCGAATGAGCTGTGTATTTTCGAATTTAGGAATTTCGACCTCGATTTTGTCCTTTATTAAATTTTAGATCGCATTTAGTTTTGTTGTGACGTATTTTTCGTTTTAAATTGTATAATTAATTACCGTATTGATCAGTTTATTTGAGCCAATAATTTTGACGTTGAAGTTGAAATGTTTAAAGTTTTTTAGTTTTAATATCGCAATTTTGCGGCTTTTATATAAATCTTAGCATTTCACTAAGGTATAGGTGAATTTTGCGTAAATATTTTGTAGAATTTTTACGGAGGAGAGTGTTTTATTTTGAGTCAGCATGATGGTTTCCTGTTAGGCCATCATTAGATCTAGTTCACGACGATTTCCCGCTATGAAGGTATCTAACAGATGACGCCTTTGTGACATTTCTCCCGATTTTTACGTTTTTGGAGTTCTGACGAGTGCCCTTTTGCAGCATTAAGTAAGAACCCCATCCACACCACTGAGCTATGCCATGTGCGCACATTGCCTTTACAGTCTGTGCTTTAATGAGTATTTGGCCTGCCACAGTTTGTTCTCCCATACACGATTGTATCAGATCTGACGACATGGAAACATTTTACAGAAATAACAAAATTAAACATATTATTATAGCTCCACCCTTTCCACAAAGTAAAGGACAGCGTTAAAATTCAGTCAAAACCATTAAAACTAGTTTGAAAATCGCCTTATCATATCCTTCAAATGCGGAAGTAGTTTTATCAATATCACCAGCTGAATTGCCATTTAGCAGACGAATTAAAAAAGAATTTGATCTTTTGAATCGGCCAGAGTACCAAACAAAAAATAGAGCTTCATAACAAAAAGTAAGATACGTTGTTTTAAAAAAGGGGGATGTAGTACTTATTAGAGGCTACCATAACTTCAATAGATTACAGTAGGTACAAGCAGCAAAAAGCGTATAATTGGGTCAACCATATATGAATGTAAAACATGGACGGGAGTAAAATGTAGACGACAGTTAAATCAAATAAAGCTATTGCACAAAAATAATTCAGAGAGGAAATTCAGCCTAGAGATTATGATGACCTTATAGGTCAAGGTTATCATTATAGGCCATCAATAAAAAATTATACAATATGTACAGATATCGATAATGCACACAACACTGAACGTAGACCTAGGAGTGCAACACGTAAACCCACTAGGTGCGACAATTATGTGATGTCTGTCGCACATCAAATTAACGGTGGAAATGTGTTGTATATGTAATAAAACGTAGTATAAGAAATGCAATTAATGGGTATTAATTGGTGTGAGAAATGTAGAATGTGAGAATAAAAAGAATAAGAAAATGTTATTAGACTTTGTCAAAAGCACATTATTTTATTGTAGCACTTAATATAAATATTCGCCCCATCGAGAAAATACTAGAATAATAAAGCTGTCAACGTGAAAGGTTTTGAAGTTTATTGACAAATGTTACATAATACGTCATTTGTTATTTTATACAGTAGAAAATTGCGTAACTAGAGATAAATAAAAGTATACTTTCTATGACGCCGGTTGTTATCATAAAAATTCACATCTACACATGTGTGTAGATTTTCCCAAATTAAATAACTTATAATTAAAATAAACAGACAACAGCAAATCTAACAAGAATCATTTTTCGTGTTCAGGGTGTATAAAGAAGTGTAAATACATAAAAATTTCTAATAGATTTTCAGACTTTAGCAATAAATAATAAAATGACGAATGATTAGCAAATTGGTTTGATTAGCCATAGAACTGTTCTACATTAACCGATGGATGACCATAAACAACTTACCCTAGCAAGACCAAACAGAATCGAATTTTTACTTAGTTTTTAAAAATTAAACTAAATTTTAACTTACACAAACACTAATAAAAAGTCAAGTATCTGTCAATCGAAAATTACACTAATGAAGTGTCACAGATACACAAAATTAATTACCAACGTATAAATATTTGAAATATTTAGCAGTAAACAAATCTAAGATAAAAACGAATAAATACTCAGATGAAATTTCTAAAAAATTCAGGTTAGAATAATACTTTTGCGTTAAAAAACACATTCTAATAACCGACCACCGATTTTCGTTTTTTTTTAAATAGCTGAAAACGGATGCTCAAAACGATGTCGATTCACAACTGGATGCAATTGATTTCAAAGTTTTTCATATTAATTTTTGTGGCACTCAGTCTCTTTGAAAGGTTTACGGAAGGCTTCTCTCGAATGGAATGATTTGGTAATTGTGCTCAATTACTTTCTAAGGACCTTTAGAGATCGCGTCCAATTTACTGTTTAACATTGAACTTGTACTCATTCTTACTACAATTGATATGTATTTTAACCCTTCTAATGACCTTTGTATTGAATTTTTTCTAGTATGTCATCTGTAACCGTAATTTCAGTTCTTTTGGATAACTGTCAAAATTCAACAGTACGTGTACGCTTCCTAAGACGTTACGCGGAAGATTACATCTCTTCTCAAATACTAATTCAAATAGTATGGATTTGATGATAATTTGTAGCTTGAATTCTAAATATAGAATCATTAAAATTTGTGTATTTGTTAAAGTTGTTTGATGCTGATACGCGTTCGAACTAAATTGCCTTTTTTTTTTGATAACATCTCTGTATCCTGACTTCAAAGAAGAGGTGGTATAAGTAGAACACAAACGAAAGCTTTGGTTAAGATATATGAACGAGATTTTCGTTACATGGGTTCAAGACAGACAAAACCTAAATAAATTTTCTGCCATGCAAATTAATGAAGCAAACATATAAAGCTCATTATAGAAGGACAACAAAACCAAGTGCCCTTTCTGGATCTTACACCGCAAAAAGAAATGACACATTCAAATAGATATCTGAACGCACCAACCCCAGTGTAAATAGCACCTATCGGTCGTGAAGTCCCTGATAAATCGATCCAAACTAATTAACAAATCCAGATCAATTGAAGAAAGTACACCAAGTTACTACTGCACTACGTAAAAATGTTTCAAGAAAAGGGATATAAGCAGAACAATCCACATCAAACCAAATGACAACAAACCAAAATAAAAAGGGATCCAATGACCAAAGCACACCCAATGTACTTTACACAATAACATCTAACCATAAAATCAACTTTGATAAATCAAAAATATTAGCCAGATAAGAACAATTCAGGTAAAGAGTCATTGAAGAGGCGATCGAGATTGAAAAGCCATTTGGTTATGGTTACATTTTTTCTTAGCAACTGTTCAATACGGGAAATTAATTATTCTTGTGTGTTTGGAATTGATGTGGTTTTCAAGTATTGAGCCAAAGATTAATTTGTTAGTCTCTGCTAACTGCGTTTTGATGATCTTCTCCTAAAGCTCATTCTCAATCGTGGCATAGAATTACATTTACTCCTTGTCCTCCTAAACGCTGTCAGGTGTAGTTAATATCTACCATTGATTCCTTTTTTCGAACTTTAGGATATTTAAAATGTTATATGCAGGAGTTGCAGGAGGAAATTCTATGCATTGTCGTTTCAGGTTATAAATTTGGACATATTCAAGTATAAATTTTGGAAGGACTAATTTAGTTACAAATTTTTACTTTGTTTGGAGATGTCTGGATTTATTAGAAATTGGAAACCCAGTTTTGTGAACGGGATATAAACTTTTCGGTTTGTTTGTTGTTAATAGATTGAAGTTTTTAAATCACGATTGATTCCACGCGTTGATAATTTTATAAACATATATTTCCTGAAGAAAACATGAAAAATGCGCATTAGTAAAAGAAATTTTGTATGTGAGTGTAATATTTTCTAGCGAATAATGGATAATCCTATTTTTAAGTATCGTTAATTATAGTTTAGTTGAGTTGAAATTGCGTCATTGAAAATTGTTACTTTGTAACAATTACTTCAGGAAGCGTAGCTTTGCAGATTTAAAACATTGGCGATGGTTGTCGAAAATCATGTTGATAAATTTATTATAAGACAAAGATTGTGGTTTTTCTAATACGTGGTTTTAGAGTTGATTTTCTAAGTTTTTAGGTGACGAAAACAGATTATATTACTTGATATTTTTCTCGAGGTAGATTGATGCTAATGACATAATTTTTTCAATTCGGTTCCCGAAATTCATGTCGTTTTTACGACGCTTCCGATTTGAAGAAACATTTTTTTATGATTGGTGATTTGTCGTAAAATGTTGTGATTGCAAATTCTATTACATTCGTAAAGGAGTCGCAGTTAAGGGGGAGGAAAAGGCCACGTCTTTTATTCCCTCCCCAATGGGGAGGGCGGGCTGCTTAAGCTTTCCAAGCTCCTTTAGCCCTAATCATGGATTCCCAGCATACATACATGCATTACGTATATATGCATGGTGGGATTAGGGAGGGGTGCGGTCATGATAGGATCGGAAAGAACGGAGTTAGGGTTCTGATGAGGAAAATACTACCCCAGCATTCGCCTAAATAGCCGCACATGGTGTGGGTATACGAGTGACCATGCCGCTACATGTGAATGAGGAAACCCCTCTGAAAAAAACTAAATTCAGAGTAGGCAGTAATGGGAATCGAACTCATTACCCCACGAATGCTAAGCAGGTCGTGTTACCACAGCTCTACTAGCTTGGTGAGTCGTAGTTAAGATGTAGAAGAAGCAGGTTGGGGCGCTTAACACGCGGGTGATCTGAGTGATGAGTGAACTTACTTACGTTCTACCGGGTTTAATTGAAATTTTCGTAGGGAGAGTCTTACTGTTTACCCTTTTGGGGATCTTGAAGAATGTTCAGCCACCTCTAATCTTGTTGTGTTGTCTATCGATTGTCAGAAATGACATTTTTACAGGTCCATCGAAGAGAAATTAGTATTTAATGGTACTGATATTTCTCATTTTTGAATTATAATCGCGTTTTTTGCGGATTTTTTATGACGTGAGTTCAGTATATTCACTAGGTACATTCGCGCTACACCAAAAATGAAAAAAATTACTGTATTTAATAAAATTTGTGTATATAAAGAACAAAGAACGTTTGGTAAATAAATTAGTGTAGATGTGTTAAACTAGGTGAAACAGTTATTAAACCATTTGGTTTTGGCTTAAATATTTTCGTCACTAAATTTTTGTTGATATAATTCAGAATAAACGATTCATTGAAAGTTGACGACTGTGAGT
This sequence comes from Vesta saturnalis, assembly GCA_036346205.1. Taxonomy (NCBI): domain Eukaryota; kingdom Metazoa; phylum Arthropoda; class Insecta; order Coleoptera; family Lampyridae; genus Vesta; species Vesta saturnalis. The sequence goes on along the minus strand of JARFJB010001805.1, from coordinate 59,382 downwards.
TGCTATATGGGAAGCGGCGAAATTCAGAAGAGTTGGCTACCACCGATCCGTCCAATTAGACGAAATTTACGTATACCGTAGTACAAAGGAAAGGGGAGAACTCATAGTAGTCAATAGATGTGAACATTTGTACAAATCCAGGTGATTACTTCCGTTCGTTTATTTATTTTTGTTTATTTTGCTGGTGATTTCAATAAAGTGTTCATTTAGAATTTGCCAGGCAGATGAATACGCTTTATTTAGTTTACAGTTTTGCTTAGGAGCCCACCAGGCGATTAAATTAATTTCGTAAAAATGTAATCACCCGTGTAAGAACCATTTCATATTGTGCGTTATTTTTAGCTAATTATGAGTATTGTACACAAATTTACGTATTACAAAAATTCGTGGAATTGATGTGTTCGACGTGATCAATATTCCTTTTGGTGTTAAAGCATAGATGCTTAAACTATAGGATTTTGGGAAGTGCAAGTGTCAACTCTATTTAACCATTAGATTTTACAAAGTTGAATGTGCTTGAACATAGGTATCATTACGCTGATTGTTTATTTTAATTTACATCATTATCATAATATACGAATAGTGTTAATGACGAGAGTATTTTTTCACTACTGTATTATATTATTGTAACTTCATTCCTTTGTTACTGCGTTATTATTATGCACGGAGAACCAAATGTAAAAGATTAGATATTTGTTTACGTTTTAGTTACCGAGTGGTTTATTTATTTTATGGGACTTTTGATTCATGCAACTATACAGCGCCAACCTTCAATTATCTTTTTTTGTATTAATAAGAGCTATAACGTAACGATTGACGAGAATTTCTCGATTAGAATATTTTCCATTTTGAAATTTGTTGTTTACGGGCTATACTAAACACAAAATTAGTAACCCACCAACGCCCTTTATTACAGTGAGCTACCGGCCCCTTCCGATCTACTGCCATTTTTGCCCGTAACAACGCGGATGTTACTAATCTTCTTGTTGATGTTAAATGTTGTTTTGTTATGCTTGTTGAATATTTTGTTTATTTTATCGGTTGTCTCTTTGATGTGCATCGGGTATGCTGTGGATATTGATACATCTTCCGCGTCCAATCTTTATGGTTGTATTGCGATTTTCTAGAAGGGGCTGCTCCATTTGTTTCTGTATGTTTTCTTTACCTGCTATTCTTCCATTCGGTTTGAAACGCTTTTACTACAGTCTGTCCCTTTAGATTTATTTGTTACTAATACGTCCAGAAACGGAAATTTGATCTGTTTTTCTATTTCCGTAGTACACTTGATCTAATAATAATATTTATTACGGGGAAGACCAAAAATTACAATAGTCATAAGAGTGAAAGTGTACATATTTAAATTCAAAATTAGCATATATAGATTAACAATGAATATAAGTAAATCAAGATACTAATTATTACCAACTGGTATCAAACGTGCAGTAAAGTCAAAAACCTAACCTAAGAATAGTATTGGGCGTATAAATCATTATTTACATTTAATAATAGTAATCTTACATTTTGTTTAAATATAGCTCGACGTTGGTCGAACAATTAAGTGTAAGGTGAGTATTTGCCAGAAACATTAATTTTTCAATTAGAGTTTTTGAGATAATTAGTCTTACAGAATCTTAGGTGAGGGTTTTGATCAGGCCATTGATAAACTTGAAAAATCTGTTAGATCGTGAAACTAAAGTCTAGCAGTTAATGTATTACTACAGAATTTTGATAAAATAAATAAATATGAACACTTGTCATTAGAAGGGTCTGTTTTATATGCCAAAAATTTAATTAATCTGTGCGGAATTTTTTCAAGCTTCACAACGGTGCCACTTCCATGAGGACACCTAACATGAGAGCAATTTTCAAGGTTTTGGCGTACAAAAGAGAAGTACATTGATTTGAGAATGATAATGATAATTTTGACGAAAAAATAACGCCAAGGTATACAACAGAAAGTTTAGATTCGACCAAATTATTGTCAATTGTAACACTAAAAGGTATCGAGTACAATATGCAATAAAAAGTGATACTAACAACAGTTGCTAAAGTTAAGTTCCAATAAATTCAATTTGCACCAAGAAAATAAAGAGTGTACGTCTATTTCGAGTTCAATACAGTATTGTATTGACCTAATATTTTTATATTATCCGCAAATAACAGGAATGTAGAGAAATGAAATAGGCTCTTAATACCATTTATGAAAGTAACGGGGCCCGATGAGCACCTTGGGGAACACCCGATGTTACGAGTATGGGTTTCGAAACCAAGTTTGAAGACCAATATTTTATGGTTTATTGTATCAAATGCCTTTGTGAGGTCGGCATAAATGGCATCAAGCTGTACATGATTTCAACACGTCTCAGAATCTGGAACTGATAAGACAAAGGATGAGTGTTAGACCGATTAGGGAAAAACCGTGCTGTTCGTTAATTGAGTAACTAAGCTGTTTTTTCACAATTATGGAAATATTACTTCTATAATCAATTTTGAAAAGAAGATGTAACGTGGACGAACATATCGTATGCGCATATTTTTAATAAGTATAATTGAGATTTTGTCTGGTCTGGCAGACATACTTTCTTTTAAGTGGTTTATTTCACTGTTATCGTTTGGACAGGTATATCAATATTACTAATATTTACAGAACTAGAACTTATTTTGAGCTTGAATATTAACAATATCGAAATCAGTAGCATATACAGTACTGAAATTATCAGCGAATAAGTTCACAATATCATTGCCATTATTGGCTTTATAGAGCTTAAAAACATTGTTGACGGTAAATTATTATTAGACTGCAGATTTTTCCGAACGTCCAAAGTAATTTAGGATTAGATTAGTTTTTGTGCTCCATGATTGCGATAACGCATTTCCAATATGCATTACGTAGTTTTATTTTATGTACCCAACGCAAAAAGTAAAATAAATGACCTAATGCCCCTCCACAAATAAGTAAAGTTTTATAAATGAGAACATGTCAGACCTATATATAAGGCCGCATTACAAATCTATAATGTAGTTTAACATATATATTAGTTGTGAATGAAAGTACAAAAAATAAAAAAGGGATATAACGTAACAGCAAGATTTTTGCTTCGAAATAAAGCGTAATGGTATTACAAACATTGAAACAATACAGAAGTGTTGTGGAATCAACATAGTCTTTTAAATCTCTACAAAATTGAAGAGAAATTTTGTCTAGATTCTAAAATGACCTAGTTTCATCTGACTACAATAAACTGTCTCATCCTTGATCGTAACATATTAGGTTTGTAAATTCATACTAAAAATGTGAATTCAAAGTTATCTTAATACCATTTCAACGATTCAAGGCATTGAAAATGTGTTTACGCAAATATGAACTTTACGCATTCTATTTCTTTAAACTAATTCTACGTATAATTATTATTAATATATTTATTTTTGAAATTATTCGTTCATAACAAAACTTATAATGATTCTACTTATCGTTTATCAGATAGGTGTTATTGCGTAATTTGTTACAACACGTAGGTATTAATGAAGGGAATAATACATACACTCAACTTTGTGTTGTTTGCATCGCATAATGAATACAGAGTATTGTAATTTTCTATTGTGTTTTTACTGTTAAACGTCACACGGTAAAGTTTGATATATATATATATATATATATATATATATATATATTGTTGTTGTTTAAAGATACATTTTATTTAAATACTTATTCTATAAATATATTTTTGTAATTTGCCTCCATTTTGTTACTCTGGTAGACGTATTAAGAAACGTGACGTTATCACCTCCGATGTCATTATAGGCATTAATTCACGGAACATTTTACAAAAATTTTTAAGTTGGCAAACCTTGATCCGAAATTCTCATGCATGTCAAAATACAAAATGTGTCAAAAACAGGATACGTCCGGTAGAAAACTGATGTGAGCAAATTTAAATACACAATTTAGATATTTGAGTATTATTACTCCTTCCAGCAGCGAAGTAGATTAAATTACATAACCAATAATGGATTCATAGAAATTGAATTTATGACGCTATGGAAAATAAAACAATTTTATAGATACCTAGTTTGTAATATGTTCGTAATAAATGGTAACAGAATTTTGGTTTTTCAATCCTAAAGTTGAAATTCCGCTTAATTATTCACATTAATAAAATTATTTGAATAGATGCGCTATAGTTTTGTGACAACTGCGTCGTGGGCAACACTGAACGGCACTCCAATCCACTCAATAATTAAAAGTCTAGTTAAGTGGTGATTATAGTTAAATCATTTATAATGAAAAATGTAAATAAGATATGGTTTATTGCCAACAAACGAAAACCAAATTGTTAAGTTTACATTGGTTGGTGGAAGGTACGGTTATTATATACAGGGTGGCTAAAGGAAGAGGAGGTGGAAGATTATACAAAGACGAAATAAGTTAGAGGAATAATTTTGGGACCACGGCTAGATATCAATAGGGTATTTCATGTTGTTGGAGCAAACTAAACTTATATTTTTTTTTAATGAAACCCTGTATATTATTACATTATTGGAAAACCCATAAAATACACTTTCATTTGATACCAAATTGCATGGATCTGTCTCCTTTGGTTTTAAAAATATTCAATTTTTTTTCGAAAAAATGATCCCACTTGCCGTCGCCGCCACTGATTTGTTAGACGACTTTGTTTATTCTAAAATGACAATAAATTTTTAGTGGTCCTGTAGTATTTTGAAATATCTTAATTTTCAGATTTTTTTTAATAATGTATGGGGCGTGTCACTGTTTGTAAAATCAACTTTTTAAAATTCCATGCTTTGTTTGATATTCTTTCTTTTTCATCAAGCATGTCGTATATCTAAAATTAATAGTTTTCAACATATTTTCAGTTTATTTGTGAAATTTCGATTGTAATACAAAAAGGCTGAAAATAGAGGTACTAAGTTTGCCATGGGATAGTACTTTCTTACTAAAAAAAATTTTCAAGTCAAAACAAGATTTAATATAACAATTACAAATTGATTTCATGCATTATTTTAAATTTAACAGACTTTTTTGGAACAAAATTAATGCATAAAACACTCTTGCTTCTAGGCAAATTTAAGTACTCAATTTGATTATGTTCAGATCAACGATTTCATTGTTTACGTCATTTTGTAAATATAAACGTATAAAGATGGTCAGGGCATTATGGTTTCATGCTAAAGAATTTTTTAATCAAGTTGTATTAATTTGTAAAAGAAACTTTGGTATTCTTAAATATCTATCACTTACAAAGGTTTGAGATACTCTCAGTTCCACTGTAAACATTCGAATTTGAATTAACTATGCATTGTTTTCAGTAAATAGCTGTAAATATGTATTACTTTCATAAGCAATACTGTGTAATAAAATTAACAAATCCAAATTACAAGAAAACAAGAACAATAAAATGAAAAAGAACAAAAAACCAAAAATCAATTTCTCATTAAGTGCTTAAATGTTCTTCCTTTAACTTCAATACATTTATTAACACGTCGCACAAAATTTTCACTAACTCTAATATCGGCCATGTGATATTTTGAAAAGAATTTCTGATTCTTTCCTTAATATTTTCTGGTGTGGTTGGAATTTTTTTATACACATAATCTTTTACGTAACCCCACAAAAAGAAATGAGTGGGGTCAGATCTGGTGACCTCGGTGCCCAAGAAATGGGTCCTCCTCGACTTATTCACTGATTTTCTTTCCAGTGATTTAAAAATGTTCTTACGTCTCGATGGCAGTGGGCGGGTGCACCATCATGCTGGAACCACATATTTCCATAAACTGCTTCATTAATATTTTGAAGAAGGTTAAGTAGCACATCTGTTGCACCTCGCCAGTTAGAATATCTTCAAAAAAATAAGGACCTATAACATAGGACCCCATAATCCACCCCACCCACACACACGCACGCACGCGCACGCGCACGCGCACGAATAAAAATCATTAAAACCATTTCCTGAATATTTAGAGGCATTTTCAATACTTTGAATAAATTAAAACACAAATTAGGTTTAAAGTGAATAGAACCAATTGTTACAGCCAATTTGCTTTTTTCAACGCAATATTGTCATGGCACTCTTGTTTTTGAATATCGAGTTTAAACATTAATTCCAAATAATCTTTGTTATTTCATCAGTAACCAATTTAAGTTTACAAAAAGACGTAGAAGATGGAAAAGTTGATTTGAGAATAATCAAATTGAGTACTTCAGAAATTTTACTTGAACGAAAGAGTGACTTGTGTAAGAGTATGCAACAATTTTGTTCAAAAAACTCTGTTAAATTTAGAATAATTTAATTCAGCCAATTTGTAGATGTTTTTACATGGAAAAATTTTTTAGCATGAAAAACACCCCAAAGTGTCTTTTATAAATTAATACAACTTGACCAAAAAATTCTTTACCATGAAATTACAATTCCATGACCATCTTTATGCGTTTACATTTACAAAAAGACGTAAAAAAGGAAATCGTTGATCTTTTTTTTTATGATTGTGGACCTGAACAGGCTAAATTTGGCATATCGTGCTAAAGCACTCAGGAACATTTAGGAGGATGGATAGAGGGATAATGAATTGCCAATAGATGCCTATGAACAGCTACCTTAAATTTTCTCATATCGTAAGTGAGAGGAAAGCAGGAACTAGGGAGATCATCCCAGAGTTTAGAAGCCGTGTAGAAAAATGTGGATTGCGCCCGTTTGGTACGACAAGTGGAGATTTGTACTGCATACTGATGATGTGAATGAGCGAACCGAGTGTTTCTCGCAAAGATAGCCCGAGATGGTATCAAAGAATATAATTCAGCAGCACAATACCCGTTGTAATAACGATAATACAAAGAAAGAACTGAAACCATCCTTCTAAGCTCAAGCGACTGTATATGAGAAGTTAAGGACGGGTCATTGACTATTTCAGGAATTTTACTAAGGACTGATTTAAATCTGCCTAGAAGAAAGAATGTTTTATGCATTAATTTTGTTCAAAAAAGTCTGTTAAATTCAAAATAATTCGTTAAATCAATTTGTAATTGTTAGATTAACTCTTGCTTTACTTCTTTAATTTAATTTAATTTAATTTTTTTTAGTAAGAAACTACAATCCCATGGCCAACTTAATACCTCTATTTTCAGTCTTTTTGTATTACAATCTTAATTTCACAAATAAACTGAAAATATGTTGAAAATGATTAATTTTTCAACATATTTTCAGTTTATAACTAGCTATAATAGCTTGATGAAAAAGAAAGAATATCGAACAAAGCATCGAATGATTCGAACATCATGGGGGGTGCCATTTAAAAAACTTAAAAAAAGTTGTATTTACAAACAGTTACACGCCCTGTATATTATTAAAAGAAATCTGAAAATTAAGAAATTTCAAAATGCTACAGGACCACAAACAATTTTCTGCCATTTTAAAATAAACAATAATCGCCTAACAAGTCGGTAGCAGCGGTCACAAGTGGGATATTTTTTTGAAAGAGAATTAGATATGTCTTACACCAAAGGAGATAGACCCATACAATTTGGTATTAAATGAAAGCGTATTTTATGGGCTTTCCAAAACTGTAATAATATTTAGGGTGACTCCTTTTGTTGTGGTGACACCATTGCTACTTTAATTTTATTTTGCAGCGACATAGCTGCAACATAGCTTTCAGCAGCACATGAAGTAAAAACAAAAAAGACTAATCTTCCCTCGTAATTAAAAATGAAGTAAACTACCTGAATATTTCCATACCCCCCAAGCGTTTTATTGTTAATAAATCACCGCCAAAGTTGGATATATGTGTGGTACTAGATCGCCTAAAAGAATGGCCGGTAAAAAGTCCAGAAAAGCAGCAATTATTTACGGTACGTTAGAAAAAATCGCCACTGAGTTACTTTCTTCGGCCTTAACTTGGCATATTTTTAATTAAATCAATACAATTTTTGTCTGTCACAAGGAAAGTTCTCGGAATACAATTTTTTGTTTTAGGTATAACGGAGTCAGCTCTATAGTATATGTCATCTACACATATATTCGTCAATTGTTCACGCCCACATGCTCCAGTGTAACTCCTTATCAAGGTAATATAAAATAAATATCATTGATGAATTTGAAGCTATAGTAACGGGAACTTGCTTTCATTGTTAGGTACGTTTTATTATAGGAAACTTCAATAAATTTATTAATGTCGTTCTCTTCTAATATTATAGAGCATAACGTTGGGATTCCTATTTTAGCAAAGCCTGCTGTTTCTTATACTTGGATATGACAACATTTTTATATATGTTTAAGCAGGACCTTATAACAAATAAAAAAAAATTATTTAGTGTTGTTATATTACAAAGGTAAATTGCACCAGGGTGTTGCTCAGTGAGGTACAAACTTATAAAATTTACTGAAATTGAGAACTCGTTCATCAGGTGTGAGGAAAGCAGAGATTTTTTCATAGATCTAATCAGTATGAGCATTTGTTTTATTGGGCACCACTCAATTTCTAGGTTTAAAAATTAAAATACAACAAAAATTGAGAAAGGTTGCATCTCAAAACATAATAGGTAATCTGAATACGCACTAAACAACTGTATTTATATGTATATTTAATAAAGCAAAATGTCTGATTAATATCTGAATAAAATAACTAAAACGATACTTCTTGTACGGCCTTACAATCTATTACCAAATTAAACACTGTAGATAAGCTTACAATCTATGTTTACTTAAAATTCAAAATACAATCTATTCAAGATGTATTCAATAATCAAACGTGTATTGATCTATGTCAACCAATTATAGTTGTGATAGGTTATGAACTCAAATGTTTTTATTTCAGGAGCAGGACTCAGCTGTTCCTTTTTTTTTAACCATATCAAAATAACACCAACTGAATTGTTATTTACTTAACTGCACTAAAAGGATAGTACTTACTTGTACAAAATAAATACTTTAATCTCGTCTTAAACGAACTGTAGCTTGAGAACTTTCATTTCCAATTCCAAGACAAATATACGATAATGTAAAGGTAACTTCCATTTGTAATTAACGTACAAATAAACGAAACAGAGACGTATAGGTAAGCACTATAAGTTTCATTTGTCTTCAACATAAAAATTAGACGAACGGTAGCATATGGTAACAATCAAAGCTTAAAAAGGTAACGTCTGAGCTGCACGGCATAATAAACAGAAATGCATAAGCGTGTTCAATTCACGTTGCGCATAGAACTAAAATTGGATGTCTAAAATATACACTGGGACGTTCGTAATTATGTAGACTGAAGAGAAAATATTGGGATATAAAAAATTTAATTATTGAACGAAAAAAAGAAATGCTTAAAAATACGAATGTAATGTAAATATACTTATCAATAATGCATATTTCGAAATATAAATTAAGGGAACGACAGACAAGAATTGGCACATTACAACCTCGGCATAGAGTAAATTACCCATAAAGTAGATACCTTATACTTCCTACGTTGTAATTAAAAATACCCAAGTAAAATGTTCTCAAAAATACCTTGAATTGTATTTTCGTTGCACCATGTTTCAAACTTTTGATACTGCTTCTTATATTCTTCCGAGGATTTATCAGCAAGCAAATTCGTGACTGTATTGTTAGCAATTTCTCGTATTTCAGGAGGCGTGCATGCAACATTATCTTGCTTATCTTCCATTTTCGTATTTATGACAGAATTGGAATAAAACAAAAGGCGACTAGATCAAATTTTCACTTTTAGACATTACCAACCACCACAAAAATTCCCAAAGCAGCTAAAGTAAATATTTTTGCTTAAAAACGGCTTAAAAAGGGGGGATTACAAAAAATAGCATGAAAACCTTGTTTCATAATACCTTGAAGAACTCATTCTTTTAAAAACTCGTTTTTTATACTTCGTCCTTCAAGACTGGTCTTATGAAACTTGTTTTTTAATATACTATTATTTACTTTTGAAAGAGGCTTAAAGATTGGGCCCTTAGAAGTTTATCATCATAATTGTGTTGTTTTTAATTAATTACCAACACTTATTGCGACAATAGACAATAATAGAAATTTGTTCAGTGAGCACGGGATCTAATTGTTTTTAGATCCGCTTTTCTGTCTGACAACAATTTAAAACAGTACCCTTGCTTATGTGAGATATCTTGCCTCGCTAATCTTTTACTAGTCTAACGTAGTAATGTGGAATAACGAATTTATGGATTCTAGCACTTTGATAGAAGGCAAGTAGAATTTGTCTATTGGAATATGAGAAATTCTGTTAACAAGAATAACGTTCCCATATTTTTCAAGATCGATTAAATAAAATACTTCCGTAAAATAACTTTCTATGTTTGATATACATTAACCAGAAGCCAAATTAAATAAAACTGTTCCTATGATCACTGATAGATCCTGTAGCTACTCGCTCCAGTCTCTACAAACTCCACCACCTATTCAACAACTGGCCCTTCGTTTACCTCTACAGATATATGTAAACCACAATACTAGGTAAGTGAAAGTTACATTTATTCCATCTGCCGTTTAGCATCTCGTAAAGGCAGTGTGAGCTGATAAATAACAACAGACCGCTACCATTTAAAATAGATGTGTAACTCTAGCCACCTAACCAATTTAAAAATCATAAGTGCACGTAAGTTTAAATCTAATGTTTTGTTTAGGAATGTAATTAATTTCTTAGTATATTGTTGTACAATGCTAAGCACCAAAATTTTATTTTTAAGCAAAAGCTATAGCAGGTTTTATTTTTGCCACTGGATGCCTTACTCGCTTGCCCATCCGTCGATGATTCTTGTGCGCATTCTAGCTTTTGATGGAATTCAAATACGAGGATAAGAAGATTATCTCTTTATGTCTCCTTCAACCTAGTGACTTTTACGAAATCTTCATACTGTCCTTCCTGGGGTTTCATTATTATGCAAGTGGATTAGTAAACTGTTTTTCAGGATTTTATGGGCAATATCTACGCTACATAAGAAGGTAAATCAAATCTATGACCGCTAAAGAAAGGGTTGGTTCCATTACAGTGAGTAAAATTGTAATCGATCAAAGTTTAAATTATTTTCCTTGCCTCCATTATTCAAGGTTTAAATATTATGGTAGCAACAAAGAAATATTGCAAGTTTCGCAAAAATCTGTAATGTGTAGGGTTATTTATTATAAACAGAAGTTGCCTATTTCGGTCTCTTTGTGCAAAAAGGATAGTGCGCCTGGTATACAATTGAAAGCATAGCAAAAATCCAATTAATACAATAGATTGATGAGATTGGAGTCCAAACCGTTAATATGGTGTCAAGTATCCTCTAAGTACAAATATTTTTTACTATTAATAACATTACCGTGAATATTTCAAAAGTGTGGAAAATAACCTACTAAGTGTCTACTTCAAAATTTATGAGAGAATACTTAGATTTATGGACATTAAAGAAACATACATCTACGATACGAAGAATGCTCCACCAACTAGAGCACTTACTCAGATTACTCCTGTCCACATCAACCCTAATAGTTCCCGAAAACAAGGTTGATAACCCTGCAAAACCGTGGCCAGTAAAATTAAAGGCCGCAAAGTATTTGGTCAGTTCAACAGCAACACAGCTAATGATATGGCAGATTTTATTTTTATTATTGATAAAGTGTTTGACAAATTGAAGACCAGGGCACTCTATCTGGCTAACCCGCTTAAATGGGCTTTAAGTGAACAAATCACTACCAAATGAATTTTACAGCAGTTGCAAAAAGGATGGTTAAAAAATCATACAAAACTAATAAAAAATTCTGCTCTCTTTGCTACGTGGTTCATCGTTTTTATTAATAAGTCGTCTAAGTGAAGGTGAGTTGAAAAATTTCTTTTCGGTTGTAAGACAAAAGGAGGAATTAACATGAACCATTCAGTGCAACCATTTAGAATGATTATTAGAACAACGTCGCATATGAGTTTCTCACCTTCGTTTGAACGTTCTGATTGTGAACATGATGAAGACTTAGACGACGGTTATTGTAATCCACAGTGGAAGAAGAAGTTGATCCTCAACTCCATCTAGGTTTATATCCTAAAAGTACCAAGTCATCAATTTATCCTGTAGAAGCTATATCGCCCAGATCTACTTCCTTGAAAACGGTGGCTGCATAGTAAGAAAGACAGTAGACAAAGTGAAATTCAGTGCGTGTAAGATCTCCTGATAATCTTTTATTAATAAATAGGGCATCTGGTAGCAATTTTATAACCACTGGTCTTTGCGCTAATACTGATAAAGCTGTTAGCATAAGTATTGCCCTTCATCAAATTAGTAACGTTATGTGTAATCAAGTGGTAAAGCAAAACATAATTTCTCAAGTTATGCCCAAAATAATTAACCAATTACCCCATATTCGGATTAACAATAGCGAATGTGGAAAACACAGGAAGCAGCTGATTGATTTTCTGGTAACAGTTAAGCTGCACAAGGAATGTAACATTTGCAATCCTGATACGCTCCCAAGTGAGTGCGACCAAACATTCATATACTCCAAGTATAAACTTTGTTTTTTTTTTCACAAAAATGAAACCGTTTTGAGCAAACTGTTTTGTTCTAATTACTCAATTGTATTGTTGTGATTCAGTTTATTTTTTATTACGCTTACCAACACAGTATGTATGTGTATATATATATATATATATATATATATATATATATATATATATATATATATATATATATATATATATATATATATATATATATATATATATATATATATAATATACTTTTTGGGTTTCTTAAAGGTGGATTTTTATATTTACATTTTACATAAATTTATACGTTTCGATAACATTACAAGTTATTATGCTCAGTAGTGGTAATTCTTTAAGAATTAATTAATTAATTAAGCATGATAACTGTAATCTTTATCGAAACGTATAGATTTATGCAAAGTATCAATATAAAAATACACCATCAAAAAACCCAAAAAAGCTAAGTATTTTTCATACGGCAGTTTATGCAAGAATCTGGAGCTTCTACAATTATGAGAAAATGTTATTTATCAAAAACTAATGAAAAAAATATATTTGGTCTTGTTTTATCTAAAAAATTTCATGAGTGGGCAATGAGTGCTTTCTACTAAAACTAAAATATAAATGCTCATACAATCACCATATCAAGATGTGTATAACTTTGGATAAATAATTTGTGTCAAACACTACGCATATATAACTATTTAGTTGAAGCTATCAACACCCTCTTGGAGCGCAATAGAAAGATAACAATTACTTTCCTTGACCACTGTATATACGAGACAGTTTATTTGTTAGTAATCATAAACACGCAAAATTTAGATCAACTTTAATGCCGCTTGCAATGTTACTAGTTTAATTAACCACTGGCCAACATACTGGCAGCGTAGTAAATTAATAAATAAATAAAAAGATTTTATCAACCCAAATTTGCCCTTTGGTAGTCTGTTTTGGAATGTAATTATAATTTGCTATCACTAAAAATTTGACAAACAGAAAAATAAATAATTGTAATTCTTTATTGTACCACACTCAGTAGTTGTTTCCAATGTGAGGTATTGATTTAGCTATATGCAATTTTAAATAGAATCGAAATTTTGTCCACACTATACTACACGACTTGCTTAGCATTCGGGAGGTAATGGGTTCGATTCCCGTTACCGTATACCATGTATGAGTTTTTTTCAGGAGGTTTTCCTCATACAAATCTAGCGACATGGTCACTGCGTATATGCACACCATGTGCGGCTAGTTAGGCAAATGCTGGGGTAGTACTTTCCCCCTCAGAACCCTAACTCCGTTCCTTCCGATCCTATCCTCACCACACCCATCCTTAATCCCATCATACATTTATATGTAATGTATGTATGTATGCTGGGAATCCATGATTGTGACTGAAGGAGCTTAGAAAGCTCAAACAGCCCGCGCTCCGCCTTGGGTTGGGACTGAAATACGTGACCTTTCCTTTCCTTCCACAGTATACTGGTATTCAGGTTTAGAGTTCGGTGTGGTCACGTATAGCCGATGTACTTCAAATGGAAGGAAGGCGCGCTATGTTGCCGCTTCTTTTTTAGCAGGGTCGGCCCTTCCTAAAGATATACTTGTACGGGCAAGCAAATATTATCTTACATATAATTTAATTTCATAATGTTACATATAATCTATTTTCAAGATTTTTAGAAGAGTGATAAGTCGTGTTTTTAAGCAAAAAATTTAAAAAAATATTTTTCAAGAATTCGTCAATAAATTTTTGTTTATCGACAACTTTATCTTTTCTTATTGTGGATATTTAAAATACATTAACGATACTCCTCATGATACATTATGGTCACCGTATAATTAGAATGTAAATTATTCTAATCAGTTTTTAACATCATTTGAATACAAAATGAAAAGCAAATATAAATGTTTGTTTCAGTCTTACTAGTGATTTCGTACACGCACTATGGAGTTTAGGAAATTCAAATCGGGGCAAATGCTCCACGCGAGTGCAAAAATCGTGATACTTAATATCGTTTACTTTTTAGATAATTAACCTTTTTTACTCTCCTGTATACAACTGTGAGTTTATTAATTTTGATACAATCAAATAAATAAAGTTTTATTATAATAGACGGTTTGGTCATACTTTTATTTTCTGTGGGAAATTAAAAATGTAAGTTACATAATTCTTTATTCACCCTGTATTCCAGCATATCTTTTATTAAAAAAAAAATTTAATATTAATGCCTTATGGGTTGGCAATATTAGTCACACAAAGCATCCATTTTTGGTAAATTAAATTCAACAACCGACGTAACTCTGGAATTTCCATCAAAGCGCTGGTACTGCACCTGGTTTCTCTGTTCGCTGATAGCGATAGCTGACAAGACGACCGACAACGGTGCTATCCGTAAGACCCTTACTGCACTTTTAGTCTGAATACCACTAAAGACGTTTTACTTTAAATTATAATATGACCTTTGTCAATTTAAGTTTATAGAATCCCATTAGAATTATAGTTGTAATGAATAAACTTATAAAAATTTACTTGGTTATTCAATCTATTTGATGTATATCATAATTTATTGAATATTTGACTTTATTAAATTGAACTCTATAAATCATAAATATCAACTCAACTTTGAAATTGTTCAAGTGATTGGTTCAATTTGTAATAAAAAATGAATGCCTGTAATAGTGTACTAAATACTTCTCTGTTCAACTAAAATAAGTAAATTTAGTGTTAATTTACACTTATTCATCACTTAAAGAAGTATATGAAAAGTCAGTAATTAATTAATTAAATGCGTCTTGTCTGTCAAAAACGTTATAATGTCAGTTTCACAATTATTCACATATAATCTAGAATTCTTTGTCAATCTAAGTCAAATAAATTAAGTTTGGTCTAGGAATATTCTTCCAAACGTAATATAAAGAAGATATTTACTTTGTTTTGTTACTAAATCGAATGATACCATCGATAAAGGTACAATAATATTATTTATTACTAAAACTTTAAATTAAACATTACAATTGTAACAAATTTATTAAATAATGTTGTGGTCACATACATTTGCAGGTTATATTATTTCATCAACCCTGCTATCTAACGTTCTAAAGCTAAAAATACACTTACAGTTCAATGACCGAGTTCAAATACTCAAATGATATACTAAAACAATTATATAATATGTACACCATTTAAAAAATTAGATTTTATATCAGCACGCGACCATTGTCTTTATCTTAAGATTATATAAAAATCTCTTACTTAGTTGATAATAATCCAATATTAGGATTTTTCTTCCTGCATTATTAATGCACTTATGATGTATCGCAAAAGGGGCTATGTATAATAGTGTTGCAATCTCTTTTGAAACTTGATTAATTCTGAACTAATCAATCACCTCTTTTCCTTTTCTTTAATTGGGCCACTCTTTAAAATTCAATAACTGTCACAAACCTGTTACCTGTAAGATTTAAGTAGATGTGTGTGTGCTTGCGTGCGTGTGTGTGTATGTGAGGGTGTGTGTGTGTGTGTGTGTGTGTGTGAGGGTGCGTGTGTGTGTTCCTATTTTAATACGCAATACCTGCCCCAATACAATTTACGCTTACATTGTTTATTTAACTTACTATTTATTAGGTTTTTAAACACAATTTAAACAATACTAACACTTTTCTATTAAATTTTAAAATCAAGTAATATCGCTTTACCAACCTTTTACAAAAATTAAAAAGTTAAATGTAAAACCAATTTGTAATTTTTACTAACCAAAATGTAGGCGATCAAACGCAGGTTACTTTATTTAAGTACTTCGTAATTTCGATCAATTTTAAGAATATTAAGACATTCGCAAGTGCAGTACGGCAATACTGCAGTGTGCAGCAAAATTACGTGTAGACAGGCTAATTTATTGTTAGGGATCACCTTCCAATGTTTTGAGCACCTGTCAGGTCTGAAGGGAAAGCATGGTGAATTAATTTGAAAGTACAAAAGAGGATAGACTATTATTATTGTGAGTGATCACTTTCCAATATTTTGAGCACCTGGCAGGTCTTAAGGGAGGGCATGGTGAATTAGTATAAAAGTACAAAAAGGGATATTGTACGAGTAATAGCAGGCTAGCATATTAAAAACAATTGAATAACTAAACGAAAGTGTAACGAAAAAAGGATTTAGGAGAGCTTATTAGTTACTATAATAAACATTTGCAACAAAAGTAATAGGCTTTGAGGGACTCTTGATAATAAAATTGTTGACTTGGATTGTTGATTCAACATCCTAAGCGACTGTTTCTGTAGGAAATGCTGTGAGCCATTGGGGTAATTAGCATTTATCCATTTCTTGTAGGGGAATTAAAGTGATACAGTTTGTGGGAACTGTCATATCTAAATTTACTTATTGCTTGTTTAATGAAATTTTATGAAAGCGTAAATTCGGTTGTCGGTCTAAAGTGGTCAGTTATTATTTCCTTTTTTTTTGTTTCTCCTGGTTGGTAATACTAATACTATGTTTATTCAAAATTTTACAATTTCTATTGTTGGTTTAAAGCTTTACACTAACCAGTGGCGAAACTACAAAATTTTTCTGGGGGGGGCCAGGCCCACGGGCTCTTTTTGGGGAGGGGTGCGTATAAAAATTTTGTTGGGGCGTACACACCACTTTTTTATAGATGCATGCGCATGAAAACTACGTCAATCTTGTTTTCACTCTCAATTTTAAACAGTTTTGGTTTTCATCATCATGGTTTGTCATATACCTACTTTACGTAAAAGACTTTCTTGTTTTCACATTTTATTTAGGAAATATAACATATAAGTATGAATAAAAAACTTCAAACTAATTTTAGTTTTCTATCTGTTTTTATAAACACAGAGAGAACTTGTTCAGCCGACAATTTCTGCTTAACTAAAGCATTTTCGATACAGAGAAGTGATAAATTTGAAAATCTATCTTGTACCATTGTGGTTCTCAGCCATGTTTTTATCCGCCTCATAGCGGAGAAACTTCTTCGCAACCAGCTGAACTGATTGGAAGGCCTACAGCAATTTGTAGTAATTTGTAAAGATTTGGAGTCAGATCCCCCTTCACTTGAACTTTTAGATTTTCCAACGTGATTTCAAGATTTTTATTTTTGAATAAATTTCGTATCACTAAAACTTCAGCTTGAAGTGTTGAGATTTCGATATTGAAGGCCCTCTGATAATTGGCGACGAACTCAAATGCTTGATCCAAATCTAGCTTCATAAAGGAATCAATCGATCTTGCAAGGGAAGATTTTCAAATCGTTTTTCATATTGCCAATCACGTTGTCCATGACTTGGTAGTAAATGTTGACTTTCCAGTATTCGGGAGCTGTAGTTCCTGCAGGTATGTCGATCAGAGATGATTTACCCAGGGTTGAGTCAGATAGATATTCATTAAGCCTTTGTGGTTGCTTCCTTTTTTGAAATCCTTAAAGGCTCCAAACAAATGTCTTGTTCTCCTGAGAATTTTTCTATTTCACTCACAGGTCCTCAAATTTGTTCCTCTTCTCTTCAAAGCTACTTATAGTGCTATCTATGATATCACTAGCCTGACCTAGTGTGGCATCTTTTCTCTGAAAATATTTACTCAGTACATTTGCGACCATTAACACTGAATGGAAGACGAACAAACAAACGATAAATTGTGGCTTTATCATTGATGCCTGTATTCCAAGTGCTTCTACAGAATTTTTGTCTCGCCCTTGTTCAATTTCCTCATCCAGAGCATTTCGAATTGCTTGGAAATTTTTCAAAAGGGATTTGCAATTTTCATATCGACAACTCCATCTGGTACTGCTAAGACTTCCCATTTCGCCCCCTGACTTTGTACCTAGAGCACAACGGGCGTTTATTAGATGAGAGTGATGACCGGGTTGAGAAAAGTGGACGTATATTGCCTCCAGAGTGTTGAAAAATGCAGCTGCAGTAGACACCTTAGCACAACTGTCGACAATTACCAAGTTCATCCTGTGTGCCAAGCAATGAAAGTAAATGGCTTGTGGATGATCCTCCTTATTTTGGCTTGCAGTCCTTGGTGTTTCCCAGACATAACACTGGCTCCATCATAAGATTGGCCAATTAATATGGCGTTATTCAACAAACTGCATTTACTTAGATACTTTTTAATAAGTATTTTTAAACTCTCGGCATCTCTAGAAGAAGAACAATCTACGAAACCAAGAAAACGTTCCTCAACTTCCAAGCCTACGGTATATCTGATTGCCACGGACAATTGTTCTTGTTTGTAGCACCTAGCTTCATCAACCATTATCGAAAAAAAACCACATTGCCGCACTTCTTCTACAATCTGTTCAATAACAAGTTGAGATGCGATGCTTATTATTTCATTTTGTATTTTGGAACTGCAATAACTGATATGTCTGTCTAGATGCATCGAAAAATTCGTGTCATGTTTTGCCATAAGTTCACCCAACTCCAGAAAATTTCCTCGGTTAGTAGATGTTGCGTCTTCTCGGTGTCCTCGGAGTGGCATCCCTTGACGTGTCAAGTATAAAATCATGTCGATTAATTTTATCATATAATCTCGGTTCTGTATTATCATTTCTTCATGTTGTATGGTTAGCTTCTTATGAACATCTCCGGCCTTCAAGGAATGCTTGTAGCCTACAAACCTTTGCATACAGTCACTGTGAGCCAAAGAGGTGTCATGTTTTTCAGCGACTCACTTAGTTTCCTCCAATTACTGAACCCATTAATCGAAAACTTTTCATTTTGATCTCGAATATTTGCAGAATGCCGAAAATGTCTGCAGACAAAGCAGAACGCTTTATCTAACTTCACACTATATTCAAGCCACTGATAAGTATCAAAGAATTGAGACGAAAACGATCTCCGTCTATCTCCAAATGAACTTTTGGAAAAACAACCCTTGGGCCCCTTGGCTGCGAAGGACCACTATCAAGAGTTCCCAGATCTTGATCTTCTGGATCATTTCGTCCTCTTTGATTTGTTTCTGCAGATGTAAAAACATCGGATGTTTTGCTACCTTGCCCTTCTTCAGCGGCTTTATTTACATCTTCTCGTATGCCTCCACCAACATTTTCTATATTTGAAGTTGAAGATTGTGTTAAATCACAAGCTATCTCAATATTTGTTGTTGAGTCACATACTGGAGTAGACGTTTGCCTTGTCTCAGTCTCATCTTTGTCAGGTTGATTTGTGGCAGATTTGAAAAACGATCGTATGTCTTTGAATTTCTTCATGTTCAAACCGCCCACAATCTGCAATCTGCAACGCAAATAAAAACAAATTTATAAACACCGAAGCTAACTGCTCGGACACTGATGGGGAAACAAGTAAAAGGCGTGAAAGAAAGTACAAATCAAAATCCCTTTGCAGTTTTAACTTTAAACTATTATTATTATTATTAGCTGAAACTTGTGATGCAATCTTTCCTTTTTTTTTCACCCATCAAAATTTTAACATCTTATAATACTCTAAAACAAACATACAAATAAGTAAAATTACCTTAGTCCTTAGTTGTTTGTGGCAGTTGGCCTTGCAGTGGCTATTTGTTTGCTTTGATGTTTTATTTCACACAGCACTGTGCTGTCAGCACAGAAGACTCAGAACATGGAACACCGAACACAGGTTATATTGGCACTTGGCTCATAATAATAATAATAATATTACATAAAACATTAAACATAACTATAACAAGTACTAACCCCATGAATTCATCGTGCGTTGCAGCGTTGCTTATATAGGTACCGATGACGCAAGCAACCCTTCTCGAATCTTCTAGAAGTTCGATGACTAATAATTTACGTAAGCTGCTGTCTGCGTCTGCCGAGGCATCGTAATTATGATTCATACATCTAGATTGTTCGGAATAATGAGTCACCATTTCCGGTATGTTACACTATTTTTAAGTTTCAAGTCTCGCTTCCTTTATAAAAAGTTATCTTTTAGAATGTTAATGTAAACTGTATGTAAACTAATCTAATCTACTAATCTTTGCGGCGTCTTTATGCTTGCTGGGTTTACTACATCGTGAAAGAGGAACTATACATGCTATTGTTTATGCATCAACACTCAACGCATATCAGTATCATGAACCAAAACAATTCCAAGAGCAGCACAGTCACAGTCAGCAGTCTACCGCCGCCGCGCCGCTTAGCTAAACAAATATTATTTCACCGATACAACTTATGCTCGAATGACGAATATTCTAATGTCCTTACATAATAAATAATAATTAATAATTGTACTTATCACTATGTCACTATTACTACTCGTCTGTTTATCGCAATGGTTTAAGATTTAACGAATTAAGTTGTTAGATGGAATTTAAGATAAGAATGAAAAATGGGGAAGTGCTCCGTTTTTCTGGGGTGTCACGGCTTGCCTGGGGTGTGCCTGGCACACCTTGCACCCCCCCCCCCCCTAGTTTCGCCGCTGATCTCTAACGTTAGCGGCAACTACCGTGTTTCTAAAGTTTTAAAAGTTACTTGGCAGTTTGAGCGCATTCCTGAATTCGGTTATTGTATTTTGAGTAAGGTATAATTTAAATTAATGGCTTGACACCACGCTTACTCATTGGGCACGCTTATGGAAATACAAAGGCAAATCTAAAAGTTGTG
This sequence comes from Vesta saturnalis, assembly GCA_036346205.1. Classification (NCBI taxonomy): domain Eukaryota; kingdom Metazoa; phylum Arthropoda; class Insecta; order Coleoptera; family Lampyridae; genus Vesta; species Vesta saturnalis. The sequence continues at coordinate 38,275 of JARFJB010001805.1, read as the reverse complement.
TAGATCAAGGAAAAGATTTTAGGTTCATAAGTAATATTATTGATAATCATACATTAATTTCTTTATCGTACTTAAAATACTTACCTTTTTGGGTTTCATTGTGGTGTATTTTTCTATTATGTTATACAAAGTCAAACCTATCGATACTTATAGTTATCTTCGTCAGTAGTAACAGAATACTTGAAAATTGATTCAGATATTGAAACGAATTTATTAAATTTGAAAAAGTGAAAACACAAACATAAGCCTGCTATTAATATAGCAGTTTGATAAACGTATAAGGTAAACTAGTAAAGAATAACTAGATCATTAATAAATTAAATATTGTTAAACTGCCTTAAAGATGACAAATCAGAACACCCTCTAACGCTCGAAGGCTAACGGTGAAAAATGTCATAACCAAAGAACAAATTTAACAAAATTTTATCAAATTATAATGCAAGTGTGAAGTTGTGAAAAACTTTAATTTGAAATTAATAAAACCATTCGCAAACAGAAACTTGACATCAATTAAAGTAATCCAGTCAAATCTAACAAAGCGATAGCTTTTGTTGATAACTGCAAGTGTTATTTCCAGTGAAAACAAATGCAGTAGGTTTTATACAAGACGTAAAGAATATGTAAGCTTTTGTAGATTAGGTAAACCATAAAAATCTACGGTAGCAGACCGTGTTTTAAATAAGTTGAATCATGACATTGAAACATATAAACATCCAAATAACGTCAATAGGTAAGAAGAAAATCCCCGTTTAAATAGGTTTTGGCATGTTGTAATTTAAAAAAAAAACACAATGGTACGCCTTAATTTTAATTTTAACTTTTGTTGTGTTTTTCCTAGACCTTGAAGTAAATGCTTTACTAATTATATGTTAAATTACGACAACACTACAATTTAACGTATGCAGTTCAAATTAAAATTAAAATTAAAAATTGTATAAAATGTACTACATTGTGTTTTCACTATAAAATAACACTTGCATTTATGAACAAAGCTATTTCTTTGTTAGATTTGACTGGATTACTGTAATTGATGTCAAGTTTATATTTATTTCAATTAATTTCAAATATGTTTTGTTAAATGCGTTTTTTCGTTATGATATTTTTCACCGTTAGCGTTCGACCGTTAGAAAGTGTTATGATTTGTCATCTTCAAGGCAGTTTAATAATATTTAATTTGTTTATGATCAAGTTATTCTTTACTAAAATTGTATTTCAGGGTTGACTTTATACGTTTATAAAACTCTTATATTGATAGCAGACTTCTGTTTGCGTGTTCAGTTTTTCAAATTTCATAAATTTGTTTCAACATCTGGAACAATTCTCAAAGATTGTATTACTACTGACGAAGATAACTTAAGTGTTATCAGAACGTTTAGATTAATATAACATAATACAAAGAAACTCAAAAAGGTGAGTATTTTAAATATGTGTAATAATGTTGAAAATTTTCATAATTTTTTTGTTTAATTCAATGGAACTAGTTTTTATACAACCTTAGGCATTTTCTTTTGTTAAGATTTAGTCCGTTAGGTTCACTGATTTATCATTTTTAAATAAGAACGTTAATTATTCAGAATAGACTTAAGGGGTGAAATTTTTGTTTTGAATAAGGCAGCTTTGCAGAATTGAAGTGAGAAAAAATAACGAATCAGAACTGGCACTGTTCACCTTTAGAGTTTATTCATATTATCGGTGTTACAGGTGTGGTGATACGTGCGATACAAGGGGGTGAAAGTAATGTAAGTTGACTAGGTTTTTCCCTAAAATGTTTAAAATTGTTTCATACGTACCAAAAATTCGGGTTAAATGGCAAGGACAATGGTTTTTGAATTGTTTTTGTTTAAATAACTTGCGATTATACGGTTAACTAACAGATAATTCGTGTTAATAGAAGAATTGACAAAGGGGTGTCCCGATTTACTTTACTACCAAAGGAAAACACTTCATAACATGAAATTATTGCTTTATTCATTTACTGTGGCAAGTTGACTACCGCCTAGTTTGTGCGTAATAAGATGAATATTATGTACCTAATGCTTTGAATTGAGTGTATGCTGCTTTGAAATTACATTAGAGTTAGAACAATTTAAAAATGTAGTACGTAAATAGAATTCGTGTATATGAAAAATTACAAAAACAGCATTAAATTAGAAAGCAAACAAAGAATAGATAAGTAGTATGATAGCATAGGAGTAAACGTATGCGTACATAAATAAAATTCAACTAAAATCGTGGTTAAGGATGGAGAAACTCATTAATGGAGTAAAAGCAAGTATTTGTTAGTTAGTTTCTATTTCACGTATTGCTGTGGTAATTTGTTGAATAGTTTAACGGGATCTATTAGATACGGGACAAAATTGTGTTCATCCACTAGTTTCACTCCTTAATGACACATTCATCACAGCATAATAGTGCATGTATATGAGTAAATCGTATATTGCCGTAATTTGGTATATCTTAAATAGTCGTCTGTCTGGCCCTTACGCATGCACCAGAAGAAATTCTAATTTTGCAAGGTATTCGAATATATTTTAAATGACGAGAGTGACCCCAATAAGTTAATCATTATTTTGCATTTCATAGTAAAGTATGAAAAGTATACTAGCAATATCCCATTTGTTTCACAAATTGGTTTCAATTTGCGGAGACAATAGTTGGCTTTATTATTTTCTAGATTATTCTGTCCAACACAATTGACTATACTTAGCAGTTTTGTTTTAGTAATAAGTGGTAAATAAATACTCTTAGTAAATCCACATACTGTGTCTTATTGAAAGAAGCAAACTTACTTTATTTAACTTTTTACTTCAGCCAATACAATTTCTGTATTACTTTGAAGTTCGAATTGATAATTACACTAATGACGTCAGCATATATTATGTAAAAAACTTTTAGCAAAATCATTTTAATTTAACCTTGCATACCTTATTATAAGGCAGTAACATAATTAGTGAAGGTGCAAAATACTAAATAGCTAAATAATTGATCGTGAATAGTACAATAACAAATTCAAACATCAAACATAATGGTAAACTTTTTTCCAATAAAATATTGTTGCTACAGATTCAAATAGTGAAATCTAGTCAGTGTAATCAGTAACTCGAAGGTCTATTGTAATAAATTGAATAATTTACATTCAGGTCTTATGGTTCAACCACTAATAAAGATGTAGTTCACTAATTAGCAAAAATTCCAAAATTCTTTGTTAATTTGAACGTGTTTCAAAGACTAAGGGCCGATAGTTTGGGTCCCGGTTAAAGGCTGGTTATATTAAATTGATAGCCGATTAAAGTTAACCGAGGATTTTCTGTACTTTGAGTCATGGTGAGACTTAACTCTGGTTAAAAGAGGGCGTTCACTCTACCAAACTTTAACCGAGCGTTTTAGTTGCTATCAAACAGTTAACTGAAAAAAAAAAAAAAAAAAAAAAAAAAAAAAAAAAAAAAAAAAGAAATAAGAACAGAGTACTGTAGACTATCAAAACACAAAGACATCATCACTACCAATCTCAGATCATCTTTAATCGTCTCCCAAATGATACCAAATCACTCAAAAAAACTACTCTTAAAGCTGTGATAAAAAGGCACCTTCTTCGGAAAGCATACTATTCGATTGATGAATTCTTAGGTAACGAAATTTCTAGTCTAGTCCAATAAACCAAAATTAGTGCTGTATCAATGTGTTTCTGTTTGATATATTTCTGCTTGTTAGTTGTAATGGTGCTACTGTTAAGTTTTGTTTTGGATTAGTTTGTAGTTTTTATTAATTGTATAATATTTGACGAATGTAAATGCTTTTGCATATCAACATGAATATACAAAAAAAAAAAAAAAAAAAAAAACTGTGATTAAACAAAACCTCAAACGTCAAAACGAGCGTTTGCTTAATTACGAGGAAATAAAGTGTAACATTATTCATTTAAAGGTAAGAATAAAAAGGAGTCTAATACGTGATATAATAAAGTAGTTAAGGATTTGCAAGAACTTCAAGATCTTTTTAGCGATGATAAGGAATTAATAGAAGAAATCGAAACGAATAAACACGGAAGAGACTTGGGACGATTGTTTAACAGACTTCGATTTTCCACAAGGGACTAGATATTTCTTAAATATTGTTCACAACATTATAATTAACTCCACTTGGAGGTATGTTAAGCTGAGCCAATTCTGGCAAAACTATGGTGCTTCTAGGGCTGATTCTATATCTTTGGCCGCCTTCGTGTAAATGCTTAGTTACTTTAGTTAGAAAAGTATAAATTTGGAAACATGTTTCACAAGTATCACTTTTAATAGAAATGATAGCCAAATGTATGCATTGTTCCTAAGAGATAGTTTACTTTAAATAATTTTTCATTATTTAGAACCTGAAAAGCTTTTTTTTTCAGACATATTGGTCGAGTCAACATAATCTTAGCGCAATTAAGAAATTCTGAAAACGTAGGATCAAGTTCTGCGAAATTGAATGATTTAATCGAAGGGGTTTTCATTTGGAATTATTAGAAGAAAGGTAGAAGCTAAAACAATACAAAAATAACATTTTTATCGCATTTGTATTATTCTGTTGTTATTCCTTATTTTACTTTAAGCTACAAATTTTAAAATGCTAAGCTCGGATGTTTCCTAGGTTGGAAATCTGTTGCAATGGCTGTCAATGAAAGAAACAACCAACACGCATAACGAAAGTACACACGTGATAAGTACTGCGCATCACGTGCTTGCTGTAATATGTGTGTGTATGTATCTCGAACGTAATATACTGATGTTATCTTTATTTGTTGTATTCGAGAGTTCAAACAAAAATAAAAAGGGCAGCCAACAGTAGAAAAATACGTCATAATCGTGGTTAGTTAACCGTCATATTAAAAAATATATGTATAAAATAAATATAAAAGTACATATTTTATATTAACCGTGGTTAAGTACCTCGGTTAATTTGATAGGCTGGTTAGTAAACCGAGCAATTAACCGGATTCAAAGTACCGGCCCTAAATGTTACTAAGCCTTACCACATAGCTCCTCAAAACAATCCATATTATTATAACTATTCATTGATCCGGTAAACAGTGAACTAATGGAGTCAAAACAATTTAATTAAACTTATTGAAATTTCTAAATCAATATAATCAAGAAACGAATTTAAATTGATAACTTATTACAATATTGCGCTCTTTTCGTCAGCGGGCAAGATTAAGTTTTTTATTGATTGCGATGAAGTTATATAATTAATAGATTTCATTTGATAGCGATTATTTACTATAAATTCATTCCTACAGTTTAGTTCAGTCGGAACCCAAAAAAGCTAGCATGTACTGATAAAAGGTCCATTCGTGTCAAAATTTGAAAACTCTTGGAAGATTTGATAGGATGGTTACATTATTGGTTAAAATGTCATATATTTTCAGCTAAAAATAATGACGTTACATGACTTCAAAGTCTCCGTATGTAAAATATGTGCAAAAAACAGTCCTTTTTTTATTTTTTTATAAATAACTGCCGAAGAGGTTCACTTACAATTTTCATATATAATGACCGTTGGTAGATGCATTCATCCCAAATATCAAAACAATCGAACGCCAAATAAAAATTATAACATTCTAAACTCAGATGTCTTGCTTTTTGACTTTTAGACTAATGTAAAAAGGTGTGTACACAAATTGTGTCTAATCCAAATATAATACCTTCATTAATGGCATGGATTTGCATGTATTTCATAGTAACCTGCATTTATACACAAACACGTTAGACGTAACATCCTAACATTTATACAAATGTATGATTGTACCAAAAATAATAGCAGTAATAACAGAAAGAATGCTTATTTATTTTTAAATGTTTAAAGTTACTTGATCTAAGGAAGTTGCACCAGGGGGTATGAATGATTACATAATATTTCAGTATACAGGATGGGATCCTATAGTCTAGCCTGAAATGTATACATTTGAATTGTCACCGGTTTAATCGCTGTTTTGACTCAGTTTATTCCTATGTGCCTATAGCTAATAGCTGTTTTATATATTTAGTTTAGTTGTATCTGCCTATTTATGCTGTATTATCCGGGTTGCGTGCTTTACAGCTACATATGCAAACATTAGCAACTATACGGAAATCATATAATAATATTAATTCATCGTACACTATTAAAGGAGCAGTAAGTAATGTAATAAATTTCATTTAATTATACACAACATTTAAATAAAGTTGTTTTACCTTCATTTGGTTCCTTTATAACCGCCAGGCTCATCAAAAGGAAAAATTTTTTTTTCACGACTTCAAATTTGTAGTTGAAAGTCAATACAGAATGTGAAGTTATAGCCTTTACCTCTCACATACTAACATTCTAGCTTTAGGGTAGAAATTCTCTGTTTAACAATAGACTTGAACTACTCTTACTTAAATGATTAATTTTAAAGTAACTATAATAACATGTTCACCCCAAACATTTACTCAAAATTTATATTACAGGGAAGTTTATGCAACTTATCAGTATCGTTTACTATTATTAGTGATTGAGCTTAAATTTGTATATTGTGACTCTACTCTTACATAATTACAGAAAACAGTTGCTGTATGTTCCTTAAGGTATAGTTTGAGATCATTTATAAAAAACTTAAATTTAATAAAGATAAATACGTTTAATAAATCGATTAGCTGGTACTCGTTTAATTAATGCATAGGATTATAAGTAATCTCGTGATCTATTAACGCAATTTAAACTAATAAAACGTATGCATTTTAATTATACTTTTGTGATTGAATTCGAATTAATAATCAATAATTGAATTAAGCTAGGATATTCATTAAATATAAATTTAATTGGAGACAGGCGACGTTAACAATCACTCTCAATAATTCAATAAATAAAATAGGGCTTTTTCAAACCAAAGCATTTTATTATAAAAAGAAAAATTAAAATATGTAAAATCATCAGGGCGTTATCAGCACAGAACACCTACCTAAATTTAGATCGAATAGAAATTGTTTGAGAACCTTTAGAATTGTATTCATAGTTTACGTTTATGCTTACTGTTATTAATAATATTATTAGTATTGTACACTACATTTCAATAGAAATAGATCTGATAATCTAAACTTGCTAATTAAATTACCGATTGTGTTATACTAATTCAATGAACGTATACAATACATCTGTAAATAAATTACACATATAACAATTACCTACACCATGAAAATTGTAACACACATCTCAGCTTAAAACCTTTAATATCCTGGCGTTACATGTAAGTAACACAAAATTGACGAAATCTTTTGTACAGTGGCATCCGAACTTTTGCTTTAATGTCACAAATGTCGTCTAAAAAACGTTTTTAATCGTTGTTGACGACTTATAAGAATGTTATGTTTGTTCTACAGGTTGATTTGTTAAGTATTGTTTTAAAAAATCGTGAAAAATGGGTCCCACATTAGAGTAAGTATTATTTTATTTATGTTTTTACATAAATTGTGAAATGATAAAGAAAATTCTTGAATAGTTGAACTTTCTTAGTAACACATAAATTTTACGAATGGGTTTTTTTAATACTCGTTACAGAATTGCAGTGTTACATATAAGTAACGCTGGGATAATATAGAAGCATTTTTTATACAACGATATTTTTTTATGTTTTTTATGTTTCTTCTGCTTATTATAGAATCCTGCCATATAATTATTGCTAGGGGGGGGGGGGGGAGGGGGGAATAATTGTTGCTGTCAGGCTCTTTTGTACTAGAATTATTATTTTCAGGCGACTACAACAAGCTCTAGAAATGGCGTAGGCCGCACAGAGCCCCAGACGTCAGATGAGGATTCCGGAGATGCGGAAGATATTGGTTATTTAGATGGACTTACTGGACGCCAGCTTCGTGCCCCGGTGAAGTTTTACTGCGAAACAATAACCGCATAAATAGTGGCAGTATGCAACAAAATACAAGTCTTGATCTAGACAAAAGCGAGCTTGACCGAAAAGGAAAGCAAACAACATTTCTATGGACAAGTGGTGATCTACAAGATCGAGGTATAGAATTTTTTTTCCTCCAGATTTTCATAATTTTGCAACTATACTCATGCTGAAGTATTTAAAATGTTTTTGGATAACGATATTTCTGAATATTTGGTGGATGAAACTAGAAAATACGTTATTTTTTAAAATGTTCCAGACCCAAAGATCACTACGGCGGAAATAAGATTCTGGTTCTAAGTGGTTATGACGTGAAACCAGCGAGACGATCCTATTGGGATTCGAAAAGTGACATTGGGAATGACATGGTGAAAAATGCTATGCGGAAAAGCAGATTTGAAGTAATTATGCAGTTTCTTCACTTGGCGGATAACAATAAACCAGACAAAGCTGACAAGGCATGGAAAATCCGCCCCTTGATGGATAAGCTAAAATAGGTTTCTAAAACATTTTGTACCTAAAGAGCATATAAATTATGACGAATCTATGGTGAAACATTTTGGCAGACATCCCTGCAAGAAATTCATAAGGGGCAAACCTATAAGCTTCGGGTACAAAATGTGGTCTCTCAATACTAAGGGAGGATACCTAACCAACTGTGATCTATACCAGGGCAAAAACCGTAGTAGATGTGAATGTTACGAGGTCCTCTATGGCAAATCAACTGTTCCATTGGTTGCCATGTTAAAAGAATTAGCAGAAGCTTAACGAAATATGCCCTATAAATTATATACAGACAATTTGTTTACGAGTGCAATCTTACGCCAGGATATGTGATACATTGGTATCTGGTGCATTGGGACAGTAAGAAAAAATCGCCTGCCTAGAGGAATTCCACTGCTGAACAAAAAAAGGTGGCTGAAAGAGCTCAAGGTACACATTACTCCGTTTTTGAACGTGAATATGGTGAATGTGGTAACGGTTACATCAACTTCTTATGGAGTTGAAATGATATCACAGATATCATCATGGGAAAAGATTTTCCCAAAGCGAAAAAATATTGTTCATGCTCCACGGCCTAATGTAATTGGAAAATATAACAGCTCAATGGCAAGTACCGATCTGATGGACCAAAACGTTGCTAGGTATCGAATTTCCATTCGTTCGAAGAAGTGGTGGTGGTGTTTATTTACCTAGATTTATAGATATAAGTATCCATAATGCATGCTATCTGTACAATAGAGGAAATGATAATTCTGTTCCGGAACTTGATTTTCGCAGTTCTGGAAGTAATGTAAGCAATGATGTACGGTATGATGGTTATAATCATTTGTTGACACCATCCCAAATAAAAAAAGAAGGGCCGTGCGAATGAAAAATGTGGTTCCAGTGTCGGAACGTTGTGTGTGAGACGTGATATTGGCCTTTGCATAGACTGCAACATAAACTTTCATAAAAAAACTGATTTTTAAGTATAAATTGACCACTTTGAAAAAGAGTTACCATGTTATAGTTTTTACTTTATTTTGTTTTCATATATTCCTAAAGTTACATATAGGTAACACCCTATATCTAAAAAAAAACATTTTTTGCGGAAAAAATAAGTTGTTTCATTTTCAGAACATGTTGTCTAGGTATTCTAAAGTAAAAGACATATGTTCTGCCCAAAAAAATAAAAATTCAGTATATTAAAATAAACTAAATAGGTGTACACGGTTCATAGAAAAACATACGAATTTTACTAGATTCCTAAGGAGCTTTAGCAACAAAATCATACATATTTTGTGTTTAACTATTTTCTGTTAACAGATTGAAAACGCATATCTCATTAGTCCACATTGCTCACACTTAGTCTGTTAACAAATGAACGCGATCTGATAAAGTTCGTCGAATTTTACAGATGTAACTAACAAATTTTCGATATTCATACCTCGTCGTCATCATCATTGTCAACGTCGTATTCGTCGACACCTTCGACATCATCGTCAATGCCGTAATCGTCGACATCATCGTTATCGTCGCCACCTTCGTTATCGTCGACATCATGCCCATCGTCGTTAACGTCCTCAATCCGGCGATGCAACCAACACTCATTAATATTGCACAACTTTATACTGAAGGGTAATTGAACTACTAAATAGAAATGACGTAAAGTAATGTCTACGTTTGTAGGATATCAAAGATTACTTTTAGATCATTAATATTACAATTATTAGTGTGTTGATTATTATTGTCGATATCTCACTTACACCAATGCCACCGTTATCGTCGCTATCGTCGTCCTTGTCTTCATCGTCGTGGTTGTGGTCGTCATAGTCGTCGAATATATCGTCATCGTAGTCACCGTAGTCATCGTCGTCATAGTCGTCATCGTCGTCATAGTCATTATGTTACCGCCGTCATCGTCGTCGTGCCCATGATCGTGGTCATCGCCGTCGTCGTCGTAATCGTTGTCATCGTCGCTATCGTGGTTATCGTCGTAATCATCGTCAGTGTCCCCATTGGCGTCATTTATCTTATCGTCGTCATCGTTATTATTGTCGTCATCGTTGCCATCGTCCACATCTTCGACATCGTCAGTGTGGTGATCGTAGTCATCGTCGTCATTGCCTTCATCGCCGTCAACGTCATCATCATCATCGTCGTCGTCGTCGTTATCGTATCTCTTTGTTGAATTAAGGCTCTCGAGACATATTTCCTTTGTATGGGAAAGTTAAATAGGGTGAAGTTGCTACCGGGTTTAGTTTAAAGCTTCACAAATATTGTACATTACAGGTGCTTCAAGTTTGTGGTATTAAGTGAACTGTGCGATACTGCATCATTCTTGCGTGTTAGAAAACCCAAGATATAAGGACACAATTATCTACGTAATCAGTACAGATTTTAAATATATTATACACACCGAAACCAAAATTATTATCTTGGATTTTAATACTGACCAATATAGAAATTGAAAACAATTCAATGATGTAAAAAGTATATTTGGATTTTAAGTTTGAAAAGTTTTGTACGTAAACTAACATAAAATTACATGCCAGATTACATTTTCACAGGGGGATTCTAATCCAGATATGGAAATTCCATGTGTAATAAAGAGATACCATTGTAGGAAATGTGTCCAAGAGTGAAAAGAACACTGGTGGTTTAGATCTGGGCTGAGACTTGTTTCCATGCTAAGGCGTGTCCAGGTTCATATCTTGGCTAACATGGTGATTGGTTTGCGTACTAAAGTAGAGGGCTACAATGGTTGACCTTGATGAAGGAGAGGGTATGTTTCTCAGCTAAAGTGGACGGGTTTTATCTCAACTACGTAGGACTCGGCTAAAGGACTAGTTTATATCTTGGACAAAAGGGTTCGCTTCACAGCTAAAGTAGAGGGGGTTTTTATCTCGGAGAATTCCAACTCCACAAAAGAGGATTAGTTGGTATCTTAGCGACGACGCGGATTTGTTTCTCAGCTAATGCGTATTCTTAACTAAGAGTGTATCCGCTAAAGGTTTGCTTCATATGTACCATGAAAGGTTTGTTTCCTTGCTAAAGGGGTCCTTATGGCCTCAAGTATAGGGGATTCTTATCTCGGGTATATCTGATTCTACTAAAGAGTTGGTTCAAATCTTGGCTAAAATTTAAGCAGTAGTCATGTGCAGAACCAGGCTAAAGAGCTCGTTCAGAACACGGTTAAGAGGGCCGCTGAGTACTCATGTGCAATCTCTTCAACGCCCTAATCTAGAAATACCTCCTATTACTCATCCAAGGCCATTGTACTACACAAAAAACAAACCCCAAGCTCATGACTAATTGATCTCTTAGCCAAGAAGCAAACCACCTGACTCATAATCTAAAAATTGTCTAAAGCAGTGTATGACTCATGTCTAGATAGATTGCATGTGCTAACCTGTCGAACAAAAATAGATTCACGAATATGATGTCATAGATGAACAGCAAGTAGTTAAAAAGTGCTAGTTAAAAGGGGGAAATAAGCAAGCGAAGACAAGAAAACAAACATTGCGATGATATGATGACAAAATTAGATAACAGACATTCGACATGATATTATAAAGGATATACCTTAACATTTTTCTACACATTACATTCAGTTTTCTAGGATTAAAAATGCATTATTATAGAAAGATAACTGATATCAAATTGTTTAGTAATCAAAACTATATACCTAGAAAAAAGTACATTATTTGCCAACTATAGGTTTTCTGAAATAAACTACATTGGTATAATATGGTAATATTTATTAACTACTGAAAATTTGTTTATTTGAGGAGAAAATGCAAAAGTGGTAAAAAAAACAATTATTCAAATGAATGTATGGCATACAGTACGTATTTTACAGGAAACTACAATTGCATTATTTTATTTACCAAAAATTGCATTCAAGTATGGGGAAATCATATACTAATAGAAAATAAACAAAGAATCAACATAGTAAAGTAAACCTAAGCAAAAAATGAATTGTTTAAATAAAATAATTTTATAGTAAAAGACAGAAATAGTAATGATGCAAATTGGAAATAAATCTTTACAATCAAGGCTGTACGAATTTTTCTATTATAGAAAATTATATATTTAAAACTAGCTGTAGCTGGCGTGCGTTGCTGTGTTAGGAGGGCACTGGGGGGGGGCGATATTAAAAAACTTTTTATGCCAGAAACCTTCGCGAGAGTGTACTCAACATCTTCCCAAAGCTTCATGGCGAAAATTCGTTGATTGGGGTGAGTTCTAAGAAAGGGGTTTTCTTTTGCTTTGTAATTAATTAATTAAGATTTAATTACTACAGCAAGTGTGCAGTGGTAATGTAAATAAGTGGAGCGAAATCTGTAATCGATATTATTGGAGTCAGCAATTCCTTATCATCAGGTTGACCTCAAACGGCCTTGTTCTTGTATACATTGTATTGCATGCAAACTTAATAGTGGATTTATATACACACGGAATTATTATACTAGAAACGGGGTAATTTATGGTAATTATATGTACACAGGGTTTGAAAGTAGTTATTGTGAATGTGAAATATGTTTGATTCGTTCTATTTTCAATTGAGATGCAATTTACATAAATTTAATACGTAAATGCAGATGTGGTTTTAGTGAATGTAATTTCATTAAAATCATGCTTTGAGTAGAAGCAGGAAAATTTTGATCAACTATAAGATTGTTGATAAGATTTTAAGTAGGATTTAATACAATGATTGAAATTTGAATATTTCAATTTTAATACGTCAATATGTACGTATCTCTTATTTTTAATCGTATTCGTTGTATTGCGATGCAAGCAAGTTTCTAGTTTCACTTAATTGAATATGTGGTGTGATTCTCGGAGCTTTGGTCTTATGTGGGACAGGAAAACGGTTATACAGGCTGGTTTTGTATTCGTAGTTTCCTTCCAGCCGAGGTGTTACCTCCAAGTCTGCAAAATGCACTAACTACTCTAAATACTTAAAGCCAAATTCGGTCAGATCTAAAAACGTGGAGGAGTTAGTGTAATATAATTTGTTGGATAGCCTGGTGTTTCAGGGGAATTGACTACGGTTGATCACCCTCAGACGGGTTTTAAAGCTCCTTATATAGAAAGGAATGATCTGTAACGGTTGTACACCTCCGCCGAAGTAGCTCAGCTAACAGGGTAAATTCAGTACCTGTTGTTTGTCCCTCTTTCGCGTCAAGTTAATATGGAAACGATTTAATAATTTCGGAACTGACAGAAGTTGACACGTATTTCAACTATTAATATTTTTAAAATTGTACATCGATGTATTGGAATACGGTGTAATAATAAGCTTAATAATTGTAAAGAAACGCTTTAAAAGTACAGGTCAGGATTTTCTCAGATACAGAGAAATTTCGGAAGTCCAGGGAAGAAGTGGTGCAGCGAAGTGCTGCTGAGAAGAAGTGCGAATTTACATTAAAATTTTGGCTTGTATACTTCGCAGTGAAGTGGGGCACGCAAGAGTGACGTTCGTTACCACATCTGGTTGCTGAAAATAAGTAAATTTTTTGCATTATCATCTACATAATTTAAAATAATACAAAATTTATTTTTCTTACTAATTATTTATTATATTTATTTGGGATCGTTACATAGTGATCAACGCAAAATACGTACTCGTAAATAGAACAACTGGAGTTATATCCCTTAGAAAATTTATTTAGACATATTTAATAAGCTATCCACTCCAACTAAAACAATTAATTATAAGTGTTTTGTAACTGTGGTTTCATATTAGTTAAATTGCTCGGCCTATTTCCACAGTTTTTGCTTTTACAGCGAGACGTTTCGGAAGGGGACTCTGGATTGGGCCTGAGAAGGACTGTTTTCGCACTTGAGTCGAATTCATATGATATGATTTTTTCCCAAGCACTTGACTACTCCCAGATTCGAAATTTGGTACCTTTCACTCTGGCACCTTTACCGCTGAACCACTGAGTAATATATATTTTTTAGAACTATATATATATATATATATATATATATATATATATATATATTAATTTTCGATGGTTGCGTAGTTTTAGTGTATTGCGCTTGAGCTCTTCGCGCATTATTGGAATGCATATGGGTTTAATTGCACACTAGCTTGGCTTCGATTTTCTGTTAGTGCGATTCTTTGAGTTTCCGCCGAGTTGTATTCCCGTCCTTTCCGACTATCTGTATGTTATCCCATTGGATGCAGTGGTATTTGTTCCAGACGTTTTCGGAGTTTCTTGATTTTTCTGTTTCGCCCTTGTGGAGGTTGTTCTTATGTTCCTGCGTTCTCACTTTGAGTGGTCTACTGCTCTCTTCTATGTATGCTCTGCCGCATTCGCATGGTAGGTTGTATACACAATTCTTGGAATTCTGATCTTCTTTATATGGTTTGGTTTTGGTTAGTATTCCCGGAGGGTTGTTGTTTATTTGAAGGCAGTGGGTATCTTGCATTCGCTGCCTATCCTTCGTATTTTGTCTGAGGTACCTTGTATATATGGTATTATCGCTGTATATTTAGGTTCTTCTTTTTCGGTTACCCTTTCCTTTTAGGTTAGGTGTTAGATCGGGGTAGCCATTTTCTTTGAGTGTTCTAGCGATATTTTCTTTTTCTTGTTCAGGTCCTCTTGTTTTGAGCATATTGTTTTTGCTCTATCGTACAAGCATTTTGCCACGCCTAACTTCACGTTTTGTGGTGATTGAGTTGTAGTGTAGGTACCTCCCGTGTGGGTAGGTTTCCTGTATACACTTGTCGTGAAAGTGTTGTCATTCCTGTGTACAAGTACATCCAGGAATGGCAGTTTTTTTCCGACTCCAATTCCATTGTGAATTTTGTGGGAGGTGCGCAGCTATTTAGATGATCTAGGAATTCATCTAGCTTATGCTTGCCGTGTTAAGCATATCCTTGGTTTCTCTGTGAATTCGGATATCGCTTGGTCTTCAAAGTCTTCCATATATATATATTATATATATATATATATATATATATATATATATATATATATATATATATATATATATGGAAAACATATTGTCAGAAGTTCCATTATTGTGTTTACCGAGAGTTGCGTGCGTTCGTCTAACGTTTCATCCTTTTCCAGCTTGTCCTTATGATAGTAGTGCCTTATCGGTAGGCACATTTGTGAATAGACTCACAATGTCGAAGCTTACCAGTATTTCTTCGTGGTTTGCTTGTAGGTTTCTGATGGTTTCCACGAAGTGCTGCGTATTCTTGACCATAGACTCGGTTTTTTCCGATAAGGGTGTGATGATGCCTAGCAGATATTGCGCTAATGGGTGACGAGGTGAATTTCTCGAGCTCACAATTGGTCTCAGAGGAATTCCTTCTTATGGATCTTTGGTAGGCCGTACAGATGCGGAGGTTTGCTGTAGTGGGGTAAGTCTAGTTCTCTGGTAATCGGAGAACTCCCTTATGTTTTGCCCTCAGGTATATCCGTCTTTCGATTGATGGTGGGGTCTTTGGTATTTGTTTGTACTCGCCCCGTCTAGTAGTTCTTGGATCTTACTGTTGTAAGTGTCCATATCCATTACCACAGTCGCGTTTTTTGTCTGCCGGGAGAATTTTGATCGATGGGTCATTCTTAAGGAAATGGCCGCTCTCCTTTCTAGGTTAGAGAGGTTAGGTTTAGTTCGCCTAGATGAATCAGGACTGATCTAACCTTACTTCTGTATTCTTCGGCTTCTTCAGGATCTAATTTATGCTTTCTTCAACTGCGGTTATTAAATTACTTTGGAATATACCTCGGTGTTATCGCATAGTTCAAGCCTTTGTCCAGAACCTTAATTTCGTTTTCGTTCAACTGTCGTTTAGAGATGTTTATGACAGTGTTTTTCGATTGATGTTAGCTTTTCTAGTTCCTTCTGCTGAATTTCCTTGATTTTTTGGTCTTGAATATTTATTTTGGTGCCATTTATCCTATCAAAGTCTTGTTCACCGATTCGAATGGTTTCTCTGTTGTTGGATTGGTTTCGAGCTTTTTCTGAAACGGTAATGTTTGATTCGTTCTTTGACTAACGCTTGTAGCTCTCTTGCGATTTATGGATTTTTCGGTGTTATCGGAGTTTTAAGTTAACCCGGTGGGTATTAGGTTGTTATCACGGGCTTTGCAGAGGAAGGTTGATGGTTCTCCTCTAGGAGCTTTTCTGAAAAGTTGTTTGACTTCAGTAACTATAGTTACTAATTCCGTATTTAGTGTTTTGTAACTGTTGTTTCATATTAGTTGAATTGATCGGAATATATCCACAGTTTTTGCTTTTATAGTGCGACGTTTCGGAAGCGGACTTTGGAACATTTCACTTACAAGTCTGAGACCTTTACTGCTGAGCCACTGAGTAATCCAATGTATTTTTTTTTGTACGGCATCAGAGTCCGCTCCCGAAATGTGGCGCTATAAAAGCAAAAACTGTGGAAATAGGCCAGTTAATTCAACTAATAGTACTACCAGGTCTTAAAAATTTAAAAAATGTGTGTGTGCGCGCGTGAGTGCGTGCGTGAGCGCTCTTGGTTTTTATGGATCTCTACTTCATTGTATCATACATATTCAGAACTTAAATAATTTTTTTCGTTTGTATGTGTTTAATGTGAGTAACATGTTTTATTATAGAACATCCCTAAATTGTGAATATCTTAAACGAATCTCAAATTCGATTGCAACATTTATACCAATTTTTTAAATATTGTGCAATAAATATTTTGAAAACATTATTCGTCGCATCACCGTAGGTACTTGATATATCTATG
The DNA here is from genome assembly GCA_036346205.1 of Vesta saturnalis. Lineage (NCBI taxonomy): Eukaryota > Metazoa > Arthropoda > Insecta > Coleoptera > Lampyridae > Vesta > Vesta saturnalis. The sequence continues at coordinate 21,146 of JARFJB010001805.1, read as the reverse complement.
TTTGTTATTTTCAGATGTATTTTGTGTTTGACTTTTTTGTTCATTATTGAAAAAATTACCAAATACACTAAAGTAAGTGAGTTAATAAACTTAAGGTTGAATTTTCACATAAACATATATTTAAAATGGAGGAAAGTAGATACACGTACCTACTGGTTTTTCATTAAAATTAATTTCCTTTAAGTATTTTAAACCTTTTATACTATACAATGTATGTATGAATACAACAAAACTGACAAATGGAAATATGAAGTACGTGTTAGACAAATGTAACGGATGCTTTACAAATAATACATTTGGTGAGATGCGGGTTCCGGAAAAAAGTTTTAATACTATAGACAAAACAGTTTAGCAGTTTTCCTTTCTTTTGAAGCGTGTTGACTATGTAATATATCGGATAAAAAGTTTAATTGGAAATGTTTTGCCAATGTCGGTATGACATATTCATGGCGAATATTAAGCACACATGTCGATTTTCCAATTTGACATTTATTTAAAAGATGGAACATTTAAAAAACCTCAACTAAGGAACCTTATTTGAATCTAACTCTTACATAATAAGTAAGATACATTAAACGCTCCAAACAAATCACGCTTTATGTCAAAAGTATAATGTATTTTGAGAGCAAAGAGAAAGCACGCAATGTGTCTAAAGGCCTAATCGGATTAGAGTTCTGTAGATACTTCTGACTGTCTTTGAAGTCTTAAGGGACTTCCAACATATGCATTTACGGGTTTAGTTTCATCTTGAACGTTTTAAATTTGTTGTCCAATTAGAATTATATTTTTACTGATTCAATTATATTTATGTTGTAATACAGCTTTTTATATACGAGCAATACACAATATTTACGTTGTATAAAATGTCTATATCGATCATTCTGAATATTATTTCCTCTTTATATTTTAACAAAAACCACTTTATTCAACGTTGATAATGCTGGTACTTTATTTATTGGTTGAAAAACAAAACATTTGTATTAGCACCTTTAAAATCATAAAGTTCTGGTGCATGATGTAGTGTAAATTACACAATATAAATCTGGAAACCTTCCCCATATACATGTTACATCGTTCGAAGCATCATCAATCGTCAGGTGGCTAGAACAAGGTTTAATGTTTATGAATTTAAACAAACTAATATTAGTAGTAAATAATAAAAATTAATTTACATAAGAGGAGCATAATATAAATTTAAATGAAAATTATTAAAACTTACCTACAGGAAAAATAATAAAAGAAATAAAAACGTTACTACATGAATCGTGTGTAAGGTTACAAAAAATGTAAACTGAAAAATAACCAATAAACCAACAGCTGGGTATGTTAATAAAAAATGGACGAATCTACTAAGGCAAGTGAGCAGGGCCGGTGCAAGCAGTTTTGCCTGGGCAAACGTGACATGGTTTTTCACAATATAATATCCAAGAATGAAAAATTTCAACAATTTTTATACTAGAAGGAAAGGACGTTAAGCATAGGATAACTAAATTTTGCATATTTAGGTACTAAGCATTGTTTACATTGAACAGGAGCGGTAATTATAGTAGGTACAATGAGTAAGTAATATACAGGGTGTCCGAATATTCTATATATCTCGGTAAATATTTATTTTATAAAAAATGTCTGAAATAAAAGTTGTCTAGAATTTAGTTGTTCATTACAGGAAGATATTTAGTTAATGGTTTCTTAAAAAAACGAAGGAGCAGCGAATATCACTACAACTATTTTAAATGACAAGGTACCCCTATATTGCGCTCATTTGATATAGATGTTTTTCTCTTTTCAATGATATAAAACGTTTACTGAACTAGTTTTTGGAGAAAAAAGCGAAAAAGTGACGGTATTGTGATGTTAAGTTTATTACGCGATCTACAATGTTACATAATAACTGAACTAATCTGAAATAACTCTAACAAGTTTATTTTAAGTTAATATTAATCTGGATACAACAGAAAAAAGGAAACTACAGTAAATGTTTCAAAATTGATCACCGTTCACAGCCTGACAGTGATATATTCTACGTTGAAGCTCATTAACCGCATTTGAAACAGCTTCCGGTGTGATGGCCTTCATCTCTGTACGAATGCGATTTTTTAAGCTGTCAATGTCTCCCGGCCTATTTACGTAAACCTTACTTTAAAGGTCGCCGCAAAACAAGAAATTCAGCGGACTTAAATATGGTAAATGGGTACAGCGGATACATTAATCCCAAATGCATTTCGTAAATTACCCTTAAAAAATAAGCTCCGAAAATCTGGTTTCCAATCATTCCTGTCCACACATTAACCTTGGTATTGTGTGCAGATACCAGTTAAAATTGAAGACGGTATCGGTTTTGCTTTTAACATGCCGTTTAAAAAACGTTCCTCGTCAGTAAACAAAATATTTTTGTGAAAATTTGCATTGCCTTCGTTGGTGGTTATTTTTTACCAAATTTCAATTAATAGTCGTCTGCAATAACTTGAGTGCACAATTTGTGGGTGCCATTTTTTCTTTAGGACGCTGCGTACAGTGTATTTGTTGTAAAACTCCCAATTTTAACGGAAATATTTTCAGCCTACATCACATTTTCACCTTCATCATTTATAGCTGTAGTTCTGGCCGTTTTTCGCAAATCTTTAACAAAGCCCGTATCGTGAAAATTGTTGCCAAATTTTACTTACAGTTGATTGCGTAATGTGAATTTCCGGGTAAAGCTTGTTAAAGAAATTGCAAACTCCGGTTTGCGTCTCCATTTCCAAGCATCATTAAAATTTCAGTACGTTACCTTTCGGATAAATGAGCCATTTCTGTTTACTTCAAAAGGGTACTTCGCTCACAAATGGATGTTAACCAATGTAAATAAATAACTTTCTACATTAAGTGCACGTATTGCCTTGACAGTTCTAAGGCGTAATCAATTGTTTGACAATTAAAAGCAATCATAGGTGTCTAGATTAATGAGAATGACTGTTAAAATAAATTTAACATCACTCCACCATCACTTTTCGCTTTTTTCTCAAAAACTAGTTCAGTAAAAGTATTAAAGTTTTATATCATTGAAAAGAGAACGAACATTTCTATCAAATGAATAAAACATTTGTCATTAATTGAATTTGTTTTATTTACAAAAAACGGATTCTATTTTATCACCAGCGCGCGTTCAATCCCCAATTAGCATCAGACAATATTTAATTAACTCGCTTTTGGGTAAACATTTGAAATCAACAAATGAACAAAAATGGGAAATGATTCATCAAATCAAACTTGGATTCTAAATCATTAATTTAGGTTGAGTATTGAAAACAGAGAAAATTATTGCGTTAAAAAGAGGAGAAAAGGAGGAAGAGAGACGAGAAGAAAAGAGCGAGACGAGAGACAAGAGGAGAAGGAGAGAGCAGAAGGAGAAAAAGCGAGAGAGCGAGAGAGCGAGAGAGCGAGAGAGGAGAGAGAAAGGAGGAAAGGAGAGACGAGAAAGGGAAAAGAGCGAGAAAAGAAGAGGAGAGAGAGGAGAGGAGAGGAGAGAGCGAGAGAGGGAGAGGAGAGAGGAGAGAGCGAGGAGGAGAGGAGAGAGCGAGAGAGAGGGAGAGGAGAGGAAGAGAGCGAGAGAGGAGAGAGAGAGAGGAGAGGAGGAGAAAGGAGAGCGAGAGAGAGAGAGGAGAGG
>JARFJB010001805.1:0-12500 GCA_036346205.1 Vesta saturnalis | reverse complement strand
GTATCTTAGGTAATTATAAGAATTTGTCGGTGGTGATGGCTCTGGGAATTCTTTGGAATATATGCAAGGAGCGGGATATCAAGTATCCTTTTAGACCGTCCGATGACCTTCGTCATAAACGAGCGCACGAATTTACTGGAGAATATTCAAAAAGGTGTTAAAATCCAAATGCGCCCTTGGATGGACAATGGTCCAGACAACGCATTTTGGCCATCCACCGAACTGAGAATACCAAAAGACGTTATCTTTAGTCTCAGAAATGCATGTAAAGAAAGATATTGTTAAAAAAACCTTTGTATGCTGAGTTTTTATTTATAGTTAAGTAGTTACAATAATATGCTTATAAAACTACATTGTCATCATCGATCCACGAATATTCGTTTAATCCCAACCATTTTACGTACACTTTATTCTTTTACTCGAATGACCTTTTCCACCAAGTACACGTCCGGATATTTATTTTGCAGTTCCTGTCCATAAAATCCACCTAGTATGGTGTCCCTTTCATTCTTCTAGCAAGTACGTGACCGGATTGGTTCGTACTTAACAATCTTGAAAATTTCACTCGACCAATTGGGTACATAACCTTTATCAAATATGCTTTTAAATTTACTAATGCGAACTATGTCGCCCACCATGAATCGATCGTTTTTATTAAAGATTTTGAGATTCGAAATACATTAAGCGTGTGTTAGCATTTACTTCGCTAGGTTTCATTCCGATCGTTCGATGTTTACGATTATTGTATTCTGTCGAGAAGTTCCAATCCATACGTATTTCCACGCAGCCCAAATTTTTATACAAGGTATTCTTGATGGCCCTAATCACCCTTTTTCTTGCTAGTTTTTCGTGCTGCAGGTGGGAGTGATTAATGTTTTTATCATCAGTTTATCGAAATGAATTTAGAACTTTTTCCAGCATCTGTTTGCAGATTCTTAGGCGTCCGTTCTTTAAAAATGGTTTGCATAGCTTTTGTCACGTCTGCACGTCTTCGTCTTCAATCCTCTCGTCCATAGGTATTTAGAGAAACAGTCGATAACTACCAGCATGTATTTGTAGCCTTTATTCTGTTTGGCGTAAAACAAATTCACTAAATTTGCCATAGATCATCGAATTTTAATAATAGTGCGTCTACGTGGAAATTTTTGCGTGCCGGTTTATGCAACTCGTTTACCATTTGTTCCATCCTCTATCAATTTACTTAAAGTTTCATTGCATTCAAATCTGCCTCTACAATCGCAAAATTACGAACACCATCTATAAGCGACTTCACTAACTGGATAGAAAATCGAGGTAGCCTTTATTTATGGCATCAGTGTCTTCTTGAGGATCGGCCACCTGTCTTAAGCGGTCGCTATAATTTTTAGCTATGACCAAACGACTATTTTTAGCTTGATTGACCACCTTTTACCAGACAAGCACCGACTATTTTACATGTAACACATCCTAGCGAGGAAGCGAACCAGCTATCATCTGACCCCAAGGTGATTGCCTAGTTACTTTTCTAGTGATTTTTCAATCTAGTAACTTTTCTAGGATTTTTGGTTAGGATCGGCCTTGTATAATATAAACAAAATGTTAATGAACAAAAAAACCAAGATTATATTTATTGAAGGATTTTATCATAAAGTAAATTTGTTATAATTGACGTATATTCTAAAGATATAGGGATTTAAACATTATTAGCAAGTTAAAGTAATTTAAAAACCCAAAAAACTAATTTAACTACAAGTCAATATAAGTTTAAATTTCAAATTTCAATGGTTTTGCAATTGTCTTATTGTTCACCCGTTTTTTTGAAACACTTTTAAATTAGTTTCGATTACATTCGATAAATTTGAAATAATTTATAATTTGTGTATAAAACGGGTAATCACCAATGTAATATTCAATTCAATGGAATAGTTAGAGCAATATATCTAGATTTTAAATTGGCAATCTCACAAACTGATAGTTAACAGCAAAAATGAATTGTAAGTTAAATCCGAATTACCTATTCGGTTCCAAATTAATTTATTTGTCGGCCTGAATGTCCTTTTAGAAATGTTTAATTTTTTATCCATTTTAATTAAATCCTTTTGTTATAAAATTTGGAAATTATTCGATTCCACTAGTAGTACCTTTTATATATTTTTGGAGGCAACTTTTAACGGTCTTTATATTTTGTTTTCAAAAATTTAAAATGTTGAAATTAACAAAATTTATTTTCATTAAATTTACAGCGAATTTTATTCAAGTGTCATTTATTTTAAACTTTTCTAAATTTTAATCTGTAAAACTTTTTTGATTTTAAATCGCCCTGGTTATTATATACAATGTAATGCCAGAATATAATTATAAATTTTATAAAATAAAGTAGACGTACAAGACAGACCAGCAGAGATGCCCACAAAACCACGCAAAAAGAACAACAATAACAGCAACCCCACAAACACAAAAAAACAACAAACAAAAAAAAAAATAATTTAAAAAACAATCACAAAAATAACAAAATTAACAAATCAAAAATCAACTCACACACCAAAAAACCAATCCACACACAAACACACAAACAAATACACACACACCACCAACACAACCCAAAATACCAAAATTTTTAAAACACAACCATCACATTCACACCAAACAACACCTTCACACCACACACCATTAAAAACATTCCACACACCTACATCCACACCACCACACACACTCACACCACAAACACACACTCCCACACACTCACACCACACACACCCACACCCACACACATCACACACACACACTCACACACCCACCACACCCACCAACACACACACACACACACACCTCCACACCACACATAACACACACCACACACTCCACCCCACACACACACACACACCACCACACACACACACTCACACACCACACACCACCCCAACCCCCCCACACACACCACACCACACACACACCACACACCACACACCACACACCTCACACCTCACACACACACCACACACCCACACCACACCACACACCACACACACACACACCCACAACCACACCACACACACACACCACACACCACACACCCTCACACCACCACACACCACCAACACCACACCCACACACCACAAACACACCACACACACACCACACCCACACACCCACTCCACACACCACACACTAGACACTCACACACTGACACAAACCCACTCACACTCCACTTTCCACCTCACACTCCACACTCTCACACTTTCCACACACACACACCACCACGCACAGCACACACAAAAAAAATATATATATATATATATATATATAAAAAAAAAATTCATTTTAGAGTTTATCTGGCAATTCAATTAATAAATCGACGTTTCGAAAACTGTTTCGTTTTTTTTTCAAGAATTGACAATTTGTCATTAATGAGTTATGCTAATAGTTTCTAATTTTTAATGTGTCGGTGCGCGCCTTACTGCGTGTGATGGGTCCCGGGGTAGATGTAGTTTGAAAATTTTGAAAACCATTTGTAATTGGTTGGTCGTCGGAACTCTCGCCAGTGTTAATTCCTTGTAAATGTGTACCCCTATTTTCCAAATAGGTAATATTCTCTGTTAAGTGGCAAAGGTCTCTTCTCAATGTTGTGACCAGTATCCATGTCATTGCAAGCCAAGGAAGAAGGTGTGTTTCATAGTTGTTGTGTTTCGGAGAAATTGTCGGATAGAATTATTGGGTTTGTAAACGACTCTGAATTGGTTTTGGGAAATTTTTACCAATTCTGTCAGTGACCCTTTACATAAGGCGAAAGAACTAATTTTTATCAACAATTTTTAAGATTTTATGAAAGATTTGTTAATTTCTTGATGATGGTATTAATTTTATTTAAATGACAATCGATTTGTTGTCACATTTTTGTTAATTTTTGAGTTGGTCATTTTTGATTCTTCGTCAGACGGTGGATCTGATTTAAAGACTAGATTATCCCCATGACATGGATGGTGGGATTGGGGTTAAAATATCTATTTGAGTGTTAATTTTTCTATATAATTTGTGTTTGAGTCTTCTATCATCATGTTCTTCTATCAACACCTAAAAAGGATAGTTTGTTATCAGATTCAATTTCCATTGTGAATTGGGTGTTTGGATGAATGAATGATTGTTGACGGAACTCATTCAATGTATTTAAACCGTGAAGTCAAACAGCGAACGTGTCATCCACATACCTATACCAACATTTACGTTTATGGTTGGTTGAATTTAAGGCTTTGTTTTCAAAATCTAGATGTAAAATATGTCGTGGACATACAATGTTCAACTAGTTTGCATAACTTTACGTTCAAATGATGTTTCTTGCGGATAACGTTCATCGAAATGGGGATAGCTTCCTATTCTATCGGGGTGTTTGTTTGCAGGATACAAAGCGGAGACCACCGACCAAAGAAAACAAAATTTATCGTTATTTTAATATTAACAACAGCCCTCTTTAGTGCAATAAAACGTGGAACAGTGATGAAAGAAATTCCACCCTTATGAACGTAATTATTTATGTTTACTTTCAAATGCAAAATTTCACTTAGAGCAAACGATCCTTCCTCTTGAAACTCTTCCAGTTTAACTGCCAATTTTCAACTATTTCCTTTGATACCACAGCTTGAGATTTGTGCCAAAGTCAATAACGGAATTTCTGGAAAAAATGCTTTAATTCTACATTCATATTTTGAGGGTTAATAAATTATACCAGTACAACATTCACTTTTAACAAAGACCTCTTCAACATGATATTAACCTTTCTAGCAAAGCTATCATATGCCTTTGTTAAAAAATTAAGGATCCTTGTATCCTAAGTTGACTATAATTCCCGTTAATAATCTCGAATCAAAACAAGATTTAAGGAATACCAAACTAAACTTGCCGTATTGCATTCACCACTATCCTACCACCCGTTATGGGAGAGCCTAATTTCTGTTGTATGAGCCAAATAAAATTTTAAAAGAGCCAAATTGTTTTATTCTAAGGGATTTTCATTCCTATTATCTAAGTGAACATTATTGGTAATAGCTTTTCTATCAGAGATATATTGGTTTTAAGTATTGAAATATGTCTAATTTTCGATGTTTTAATAATTTTAATGTATTTTGAGTCAACTCAACTAGGAAGCTGCGGAGGGCAGACAGAGATGATGAGGAACATACCCCGACATTAAACTTATCCTTAAAATATTCAACCAAAGTATTTCGGGTTTATTGCAATTTGCTCAGCGAAATCGAACGCACACAACCCAAGTATTTCCAAAGACAACAAAACACGTAATCAATTTGAGCATCAATAAACCTCTTATATAGATCAAGTGCTCCGTAACAAAGTATCGAACATTCAAGTAGACAGACGCCGGCATGTTTTTCATTTCCTGCAAAAGTACTTCTCCTCTTACTTAAAAATGCTGAAACTACAAAAATTTATAATAAATAGTGAAAATATTTACGTTGCTTGTATCACTTAGCATCAGTCCTTGTACCGGAAATAACATGACAACGCTAAAAAAACAAACGTTATCATTAAAAAAGAAAAACCAACAGTTCTACAAAATATAAAAGTGCATGAGGGGCAGAAAGTAAAAAGTGAAACTGTTCAGGAGGCTAATAAACAGCCTTTATTGAACTCGGAATATAGTGTAATAACAATACATTCCAACGATGAATCGAGGCACGAGGAAGTTAGGTAATTGTAATATCTATACAATTTATATGATTGTGTATTTACCATATATTATGTACTTTACTAATTTGAGTAATTTGTTTTACAGGCAACACAGCCTTTAATCTTTACTTAGGGAGATGGAGAGCGATATAGATTTATTTCAACCACCAATTCGGTAATTATTACAAAATACGTAAAGTTCAAAGAAATTATAATAGAACGTTTTCTTTGCAGAACAACTGCGTCAGCACCACCACCACAGTTGTCCATGCCTCCGTTGTTAATAGAGGGTTCGTTTCATCAACTTCAATAGTTTCAAACCACAGCAAAACAAAAATTTACCTAACTTGTACATTTTATCATAGTAATGGAAACTCGCAGCCGTCTTCACATCCTCTGGGGTCGTTGCCTCACCAACATGTACAGTAAGTTAAGAATTAATGACTCGCAATAAAAAAAAAATTAACTTGAATGTATTCTTCACAGTACCGGAAAGCAAATGGAGACAATGGTGGAGGTCTACGTCAGGGATTTTGAAGAAGATTTCTACCCGACACCAACACCGCCCCATTTGCAACCGCAAACTCCGAGAGATTTAGCTCTCAAGACCATGGAAAAGATGAAAAATATGGAGATAGTGTATAAAACCAAATTGAGGACTGCACGCCGCAAAAGAACAGCGCAGCTGAATGCTGAGTTGGAGACCTCACGGGCAGAGGAAGGCAAGCTAGAACAGGAACTGGCCTGCATCAAAAAAATTTGTGAATTTTGGGGCTGAGTCCTAAAAAAACGCGCTCTTCAATTTTTAAATTTGCCCATAGGTCCAAATCGAAATTAATATTTTTGAAAATGTGATTGCTTGTTATAAGCGGCACTTTATCTATTGCGTTTTTTAATTTGTCAAAAATATGAAAAATGGTCCTAAAATTGACCTATACAATTTTGAAACAATAAACTGCACTTAAAACACAACTTTTTTTTGCTTTACTTACTTATACGCATAAGAAACACAACTTACTGCAGGATTTCAACCATTTTAATTAGTTTAGGACCACCAATTTTTTAGTTCCAACGTGACGTCAAATTATATATGTAATTTCATGTAAAATTAGTACTATAATGAATAAAATGTATTTAACAAAAAGGAATGTATATGGTCAGCATTCTCATTGAAAGATATAATTACGAGCGTTTTTCACACAACTTTTTTTTGCTTTATTTACTTATACTCATAAGAAACATAACTTACTGCACGATTTCAACAATTTTAATTAGTTTAGGACCACCAATTTTTTAGTTCCAACGCGATGTAAAAATTATATGTGTAATTTCATGTAAAATCAGTGCTATAATGAATAAAATGTACTTCAACAGAAAGAATGTGTATGGTCAGCATTTTCAATGCAAGATATAATTACGAGCGTTTTTCCAATCTTATCTAAACCATATAGTTCATTATCATTTTACAAGTTTTACTCATTTATTAATATATTACTTATATTTCTTATAATTTTTTATGTAACCATTAATTAACATAACACTGTTGATTTCAATGTTTGAAAATGAAACTTTACGTACTATTAAAAATGTACATTAGTACAACTTCGTATTTCGCATTTGTAATTCATATAATTTTAAATTAATGATTATTCCATATATTTTTGGAGCGTAATATTTTAAATTAAATCAATATTCATATATTATATAATGCAGTAAAGCATCTTCGTTTAATGATTATAATTAATAATAATTTTTAATTACATCTTCGTTTAGTTTAAAAATTTTCATGTATATACAATTCCGTTAAGCATCTTTATTTCATTTCCATTTTTACGTATTACAAACACATAGGTAATATTTTGTTTAAAGAATACGGTATACACCACTTCACAAATTTTAATAAATTATAAGTTTTCAGGACTATTCTTTTACAAAATTTAAAAATTAGGGCAAACAATATTACAGCAGTTCACAAGAATAATTAACAATTTTTTTTAAATAAGGTATTTTTAAAATCTATTCAAATTTTACTAACAGATCATAAGTTTTTTAACTTTTGATTTTAGTTCTGCCAGTGTAACACAAAACACACCAATGTCTAGTTTGTTAGCAATTTTACAATAATGCATTAATAGTAATATTTTAAATTAAATCAATATTTATACAGTATATAATGCAGTAAAGCATCTTCGTTTAGTTTAAAAATTTTCATGTATATACAATTCCGTTGAGCACCTTTATTTCATTTTCATTTTACATATTACAAACACAAAGGTAATATTTGTTTAAATAATACGGTATAGTCCAATTCACAAATTCTAATAAACGACAAGCTTTCAGGACTATTAAACTTAAAAATTAAGGCAAACAATATTACAACAGTTTACAAGAATAAATAACAATTTCTTTCTAAAATAAGGAATTTCAAATCTATTCAAATTTTACTAACAGATCATAAGTTTTAACTTTTGATTTTAGTTCTGCCAGTGTAACACGAAACACATCAATGTCTAGATTGTAAATTGTATATTGTAAATTTTACAGTAATGCATTAATAACAAGACCTTAGTTTAATCTTGCTTTTTCAGCATACCGCACTTCATACAACCCAAATCATATTTTAACTTCTTTATTTTGCGTATCAGGTCTTCTATTTGTTCCCTTTTGAGACCTCCTACAAATTGTTCCTGATGCAAACTTTTGCATTGAATTCTTCATTATTATATCGTATTTCTGCAGACTTATTAACTTCAATGAAACCTACATCTGTCTAAAGGTCAGTTACAGTCACATCTAGTTACTTTTCTATTACGTGTCTTTAGCACAGAAACGAACCAAACATATCTGGTTATTTCCTTTGTGACATATTTGCATTTCAGAGATTCAAACCACACATATGTTTGGTCACCTACTATTTTTAATGATGACGCACATCAGTTATTTTTAATGATGGTGCTGTCACTATATTTTTAGATAAGACGCGAACCGACTATTTTTACCTATGACGCGACCACCTTTTAGTGAGGACATAAACCGGCTATTTTTAGCTATGATACAACCATTTTTAGCGAGGACGTGAACCTGATGTGTCTAGCACAGACACCAACCCACATATCTGTTTATTTCCTTAGTGACATATTTGCATAGCAGAGATTCAAACCACACATGTGTTACCTACTATTTTTAATAATGACTCGCACCGCTATTTTTAATGATGGTGCTGTCACTATAATTTTTTAAGCGCGAACCGACTATTTTTAGCTATGAGGCGAACCATTTACTGCAGACAAGCACCGACTATTTTTAGCCACATCCTAGCGAGGACGCGAACCAGCTATCATCTGACCACCAAGGTGACCTTGCAAATCTAGTTACTTTTCTAGTGACTTTTTCGAATCTAGTAACTTTTCTAGTGACTTTTGGGTTAGGATCGGCCTGTATAACTACTACTCTGCACGTATATATTCGTAAAAAATTACGCCCCTTCGCTGAGTGAGTACTTTCGCGTCTTGTTTTAAAATAGTTTACTGCTCAACACGACTATTTTCGCTGAGTATTATTTAGGTTTAAATGTCTATGAGCGTGTCCCATCCTGCAGAATTAACTTTGTACAATACGATCAGAGTAATCAGGCGCCCTAAACTTAGTTGTCCCTAGCATTCTGCGAAACACGTGTTGGAGCACCTATTACAACTGAATATTGTAAGTTTTACTTAAAATATTATTAATAAATATAATTAATTAGTTATATAAATTTTTAAGTTTTTAAGCGAAGATGGTTGCAAAAGATCTCTTACTGATGCGAAGTTGGAGGAAATTAATGCAGACTGATAGTGAGGAGGAATTTCTTGATGAAATATCATCAGAGGAAGACAGCAATGCTGATGAGGCAAGCAGTGATTCCGATAAAGCAGGTTGATTTGGAAGAGTCACAGCACAAGAAACGAAAACAGGTCAATATCGAGGATAAATGGAAGGACGTAAGGTTATTTACTCCCCCCACAATTTCAATAATGTACATTCTGGCCCTACGAGGGGTACCGCTGGTTCCACGGAATTAGAGTGCTTCAAAATGTTTTTTGACCGAAGCCATAGTGACAGAAATAGCTAACCCAAACTTGTATTTCCAATTTGTTTCCCAAAATTCAACTAAAGATCAATTTCGTCTGAAACGTTGGAAGGATATGGACTTCACTATATTGTTTCTTTGCTATCAATGTTCTAATTTCGCAGGGAAAAACAATGTTTGAATGATTATTATTGATCCCAATACTGGCTTCAACTAACCCCAGCATTTGCACAAATAATGTCAAGAGACCGATATTCTGCTTTTGCGGCTACTTCATTTTAGTGATAACACTTCACCGCCCGCTGAGGGCAATTCTTTGCGCAAAATCTCCATTATTGTTAACCATCTAACAATTTCATTTAGAGAAACTTTCATCCCAAACCAAAATATTTGTTATTCAAAGGACGCCTATTCTTCAGACAATACATACCATCAAAGCGTCCACGTTTTGGTATAAAATTCTTCGTTACGGTGATTGCAAAACGGGCTACGTCCTAGAATTTATTATTTATACAGGAGGTACATAAATTGTTGATTTTGACATTGCTACAATGTGAATCCTGTAATGTTTCTTTGCGGCTTTTCATACTTTTAAAAAAAATGCTGTTTCTTTACGTGTTGTACGTTGCCTCGAGGTTTTCATACTAAAAATTATACTTTTATGTAAGAAGATGCTTTGTGAGCAAAAACTTTTGAACTAAAATTACTTTTATTTGTGTAATGTATTCTTCATTTCACTCTTATATTGTTTTTTAAAATTCGCCATTATCTGTGATTGTTGACCTAAAATATAAATTGTTAACAGTTTTAGACGAATAAACTGGTCCAAGTTCCTCAAACTGCTCAACACGAATAAACTAAAAACTAATTATATATATATATATATATATATATATATATATATATATATATATATATGTCGGTTACAGTAAGTACTAGTGAAAGCAGGTTAGTACAATGTACCTGCTACTATATCCTAGCGATAACTATACCGTGTAAAAAAGCCTGGGAGAAGTGAAACGTAGATTGCGTGGGTATATGTACCAGAATTCACAACGAAGACCATTCACCTTTTACTTGTACTCGATTTATAGAGATATCTCAATATAATTTAGACTAGTGTTTAACAAACGAGGTATAGGACATAGTAACTTACCATGTGAATTTCTATTACAGTGCGCAAGTGAATTTTACTTAGTTACTTATACATCTGTTTTGCACGTTTTTATAGACAATAACGAAATAATTTCAATATGTACACCTATAGATGATTTTTAAAAGTCTGTCTGCTTGCATAAAAATTATGCTTAATATTAAGCGTAATCAATATGTTCATCACTCTACACGACAGCAGCATCACATAAATATATTAAGAAACACATGAGGGTAAATCACTGATGTAAAGTAGAAGAACTTGTCCTATGTTGCTATCCTAGGGCACATCAGTTCTCATAGCATACGCAATTAACAATATGATCTTGGATTAAAAGTAAATCTTCGACAAGGACGACAATACAAAATGAGGATATTTTATAACTCCAGCGACAGCACGTTTTAGACATGCTGTCGATACCAATGCTCTAAAAATGATTGATACATTAAGAAAACAACATATCGGGTTTTATTTCTTACATCAGATCGTAAATTGTTTTCAGCAGAATTTTGTGTGAGCGCGCGGTGTTGTGTGTCTGTGTGTCTGTATGGTTTGTGTTTGTGTGTATGTATGTCTTTGTCTGTGTGTCTGTGTGTCTGTGTGTCTGTGTGTCGGTCTGTGTGTCTGTGTGTCTGTGTGTTTGTGTCTGTGTGTTCTGTGTGTCTGTGTGTCTGTGTGTCTGTGTGTCTGTGTGTCTTGTGTCTGTGTGTCTGTGTGTCTGTGTGTCTGTGTGTCTGTGTCTGTGTGTGTGTGTGTTGTGTGACTGTGTGTCTGTGTGTCTGTGTATCTGTGTGTCTATTTCTGTGAGTCTGTGTATCTGTGTGTCTTGTGTCTGTGTGTCTGTGTGTCTTGTGTCTGTATTTCTGTGTGCCTGTGTGTCTTGTGTCTTGTGTCTGTGTGTCTGTGTGTCTGTGTGTCTGTGTGTCTGTGTGTCTGTGTGTCTGTGTGTCTGTGTGTCTGTGTGTCTGTGTGTCTGTGTTTATGTTTGTGTCTGTGTGTCTGTGTGTCTGTGTGTCTGTGTTTGTGTGTCTGTGTGTCTGTTGTCTGTTGTCTGTGTGTCTGTGTGTCTGTGTGTCTGTGTGTCTTTGTGTCTGTGTGTCTGTGTGTCTGTGTCTCTGTATTTTGTCTGTGTGTCTGTGTGTCTGTGTGTCTGTGTGTCTGTGTGTCTGTGTGTCTGTGTGTCTGAGTATCTGTGTGTCTGTGTGTCTGTGTGTCTGTGTGTCTGAGTATCTGTGTGTCTGTGTGTCTGTGTGTCTGTGTGTCTGTGTGTCTGTGTGGCTGAGTGTCTGTGTGTCTGTGTGTCTGTGTTTCTGTGTGTCTGTGTGTCTGTATCCGTGTGTCCGTGTGTCTGTGTGTGTGTGTGTGTGTGTGTGTGTGTGTGTCCGTGTTGGTTTGGGTGTGTGTGTGTGTGTGTGTGTGTGTGTGTGTGTGTGTGTGTGTGTGTGTGTGTGTGTGTGTTTTGTGTGTCTGTGTGTCTTGTGTCTGTGTGTCTGTGTGTCTGTGTGTCTGTGTGTCTGTGTGTCTGTGTGTTTGTGTCTTGTGTCTGTGTGTCTGTGTGTCTGTGTGTCTGTGTGTCTGTGTGTCTGTGTGTTTTGTGTTGTGTCTGTGTGTCTGTGTGTT
>JARFJB010001803.1:0-35919 GCA_036346205.1 Vesta saturnalis | reverse complement strand
TTGAAATGGTGTGTTATTTAAGGTATGCCTGGATTATTGTTGTGGTTCTGTTGTTGGTGGTTTGGTGGCTGTTGTTTGAGTTCTGTTACCTGGTAGATATATTCCGTTACACTCGGCGTGTCTAAGTCGCGCCTTATTATGTTGTTTCGGACATAACAAGGGGCGTATGCGATGCGTCGTAGTATTTTGGCTTGGGTGGCCTCAAGGAGTTGTATGTTAGTTTTTGCGGCTTGACCCACGCTTGACATCCGTACATTAATTGCGGACGTATAACACTTTTGTACAGTTGTACTTTCCTGGCTAGGAATAATACACTGCGATTTGTTAGTAGCGGTTTTAGCTGTGCGGTGGTTAGTTTTGCTTTCTCGACCGTGTTTTTGATGTGCGGCCTCCATGTTAGACGTTTGTCGAGGGTTACCCTGAGGTATTTAACGGTATTTTCCCATGGGATGGCGTTCCTTCATAGGTGAGCGTGGTGTTTGGTTGGTGTCTTGATTTGGAGAAGTATACGGCGTGGCTTTTTCGGCGTTTATGCTGATTCTCCATTCCTGACCCCATTCCTCGATTTGAGTTAGGGCACTTTGGAGCTTGTTAGTGATGACGTTGGCCTTCCGTCCCTGATAGAGGAGGGCGGTATCGTCCGCATATTGCGCGGTGAGTACGGCCTGGGTCATCGGGATGTCGTATATGTATATATTAAATAGTAGCGGCGAGAGTGCACTTCCTTGCGGGACGCCAGCGGTAATTTCTCTGGACGTTGATAAGACATTTTGTATTCGGACTGCAAATGTGCGTTGGTTTAAAAGCTTTGTATTATCTTCACTAGATATTGTGGGCAGTTTAGGCTAGCCATTTTGTATAGTAGGCCTTTGTGCCAGACGCGGTCAAATGCTTTGGCGATGTCCAAGAAAATTCCCCGGTGCTTTTCTTTCTTTGGAATCCCACGGATATGAAATCTCGCACGCGGACCAGCTGTTGTACCGTCGAGGTCCCTCTCTGAATCCATACTGGCAGTCGGGAATGATTTGGTATATCTTGGCCCACTCTTGCAGGTCGTGCAATATCAGTTTTTCTAGCAGCTTAGCCAGGTTGCATAGGAGACTTATTGGCCTGTAGTTCTGCGGAAACTTGTTGTCCTTTCCGGTTTTGTGGAAGACTACGACTATTGCCTTTTTCCAAGATAGGGAAAGTATCCGCTCCGAAGGCAGGCGTTGAAAATTGCTGTTAGATGCAGAATGGCCCTGTCCGGTAGGTGTTGGAGCACTCTATTAGTGATCGAGTCATGCCCCGGGCTTTCTTTCGGGGCATTTTTAATGCGGCTCGCGATTTGCTCAGGAGTTATGTGTTTGATGGTAGGATCCTGGATATGATTGATTTCAGTCCAGGCCCTGCGTACGGCTGTGATTAGCTCCTCCGACGAGGTGGGCGGGTTTGGCGAGAATTGCGTTTCCAAGTGGTCCGCGAAAGCTTCCGCCTTTTCTTCGGCTAAGTACGCGACTCCGTTACGTCCATGGATGGTTGAGGTCACATTTTTGTTTTTCTTAAGTTTTTGTGATGCGCCAAAATTTTCCGGCATCTTCCGAGGCTTCAAGGATGTCTTTTTCCCAGTTTTGGTTGCGCAGTTCGGTTAAGTCGTGTTGAATTTCTCGTGTTAGTCTATTGTATTCCAGTTTGCTGGCCGCTGCTTGTCTGGCGATCTTTTTAAGCGATGGCGCTTTCTGATTTTGATAGGATCCATAGCGGGATTGATATAGGGTTATTTTTCTTCGGGATGATAGTGTTGTCTTGGATGGCTTGGGTGATGCAGGAGGTGAGGATGGCTATCGCTAGGTCTATTTCAGTGCTATTCGTGAGGATGGGAATTTTTGGGAG
Source organism: Vesta saturnalis (assembly GCA_036346205.1). Lineage (NCBI taxonomy): Eukaryota > Metazoa > Arthropoda > Insecta > Coleoptera > Lampyridae > Vesta > Vesta saturnalis. The sequence continues at coordinate 34,047 of JARFJB010001803.1, read as the reverse complement.
GAGGTTGTCTATTGACTGTGAGAGGGTATTCCATTGGATTTGTTTTTGTGTTGGAGGGTTCTGGTGATCTGCGTGTGAATGTCAAGGATGATTGGATCGTGGTCGGAGCTGAGATCGTTTGCGCAATGGATATCTGTGTCGGAGTTTATATTGTTAGTGATGAAAAGTCGAGAACGTCGGGCCGGTGCCCTACTCGGTGATAAAAGGTGGGTGTAGCTTGGCTGCAGCTTGTGAGTGTCGTTGTCGTCTATGTAATTGCTGAGTAGCCGCCCGCGTCGGTTGGTTGTGCGGCTAAACCATGCCGGATGTTTGGCATTGAAATCTCCTCCAATTATGGATTTGTTGTTCCAGAAGAGGAGGGTATCATAGTCGCTGGGTATGAAGTCACCGTTGGGTCGGTGGTAGATACTAGATATTGACACTTTTCGTTGCCGATTTCTGCTAGAATTGTGGTGTGTTCTAATGATTGCGTGTTTAAATTGTCTATGTGCGTGTGTTTGATACCATTTTTATATATATTGCCGTGCCGCCTTTTTGTCCGTCTAGCCGAGGGGAGTGATAAAGTTTGTATCCCGGAATATGTAATCCTCGGTTGTTGTTAGCGTGGGTTTCACAGACGAGAATAATGTGGATGTCAAGCCGCAGAGCACAGTCATACAACTCACCTGTTTTCTGCACCAATCCGTCCGCGTTCCATGTTACTATCCGACAGCCGGCGTCTGTAATGGATGTTGGCGGGGCCATATTATCCATCGGATTGTTGTGGAAGTACCTTCGCCAGCGCCTCCAGGCGTGGCAATATATCCAGGACCTTCTCCAGTTGCTCCAGGCGCTTGGCTACGGCACTTAGATCTGTTGTTTGATACGTATCTATTTGAGGGCGGTTGTCTTGATGCGGTTCCGGAAGGTTTGCCTTGGCGGCGGCTGCATAGTTGGTCCTTCTCGGCGCGGGCGCCGGGGCACCAGTGAAGTTGGCGGTATGGGCTTCGTTACAGTTCACGCACAGCGGAGGACCGTCTGTCTCGCGTTTTCGTGGGCACTCGAACGTGGGGTGTGGCCGGCACATTTAACGCACCTGTACGGCATGAAACATTTGCCTTGCGCGTGACCGAACTCTTGGCACTTGTAACATTGCGTCACATTTGCGTCTCGTTTTTTGATTCTATCGTTATAATTAGACCGAATAGTGACTGGAGGTTATAAATGTCTTTACCTTCTTTATTGTTTATTAAATGCACAAGCACTAGCGGGAAGTTCCTTTCTTTGTTTCCCATACGGCGCACTAACACCACTGGGTAGCCTAAAGATATCAGTTCACTTTTTATTTCGTCATCGGGTATTGTTTCTACAACGTTACGTAGAACTACTTTTAAATTTTGTCCTCCTTTAGCGCGAATGTGTAAAAGGGTACACGCATCTCTTGCAGATAGTTGGTGGCATTTCTATAGTCTGAGGCGGTCGCCGGGAACAGTTTAATGCCTTCCGCAAAGTTGATGGCTTTCGTGATTTGTATGTTTCGACTTAGTAAGGCACCGGATAGTTTTGTGTAATTGTTCTTTGTGCGAATAATGATAGGAGGCGGTTTTCTGTTTGCTGTGGTATCTGCTTGAGTTGAGTCGGTGTTAGTATTTGCTGGAGCGTTCGGTTTGGGGTTGTTGAGTTGCAGGGGCTGTGGGTGCTAGCGGTGGATATTCTTGCATGTCGGTGTCATTATCTTGTTCAGGTGGTTCTTCAGGGATGCATGAGTTGGTTATTGTTTTTTGTTTGGTGTATTGCTAGCTTTCGCGGAGGTTTTTCGCTTGCGGTGCCGCCTTCTGGGAGAGCGAAATCCAGAGTTTTCGTCTATTGACGGATCGGGGTCCTCGGAGGAATAGGAGAGTTCCGATTCTACTAAATGGTTGGCTTTAAGGGCCGCTACTTCTTGCTGAAGTTGGATTATGAGTGATTTTAGGTGCTCATTTTCTTTCTTAAGCTGATAGAAGTCTTGTTGACTAAAACTACTGACGTCCCCGGCTGCCATGTCGGCCGACACGGGGACACCGTTATAACTAAACACTTAGCACAATAGAGAGGTTTGTCCTGAGTTCCTCGAACTCAACTTAAAACTAAATTTATATACAACACTAAAAATTATAAGTATGCACAATGTTTATCAACGTAACCCTATATAACTATATATATATAACATAACGATGTATAAATATATATGTAACCATAACCATATAACTATTATCATATATATAACCTATAACCATATATAACCGTATAACCATAACATCATATAACCATGATAACCATAACCCTATCATGTGTCGTCGACCACTGTCGACGCGCAGGGTGCATGCCTTATGTTGAAACGCGCCCGGCCCCGCCCGAAGGGCGTGGTTGACGGGCGCCGACCGCCCGAGAACATATAAGTCCTCGCGGGCGTGCGTGCGCCGACCGAGCTGGTAGTGTAGTGGTGACACGATCTGCTTAGCATTCGGGAGGTAATGGGTTCGATTCCCTTTACCGTCTACCTTCTATGAGGTTTTTCAGGGGTTTTCCTCATACATGTAGCGGCATGGTCACTGCGTATATGCACACCATGTGCGGCTAGGCGAAGGCGAATGGGGTAGTATTTTCCCCTCAGAACCCTAACTCCGTTCCTTCCGATCCTATCCTGACCATACCTATCCTTAATCCCACCATGCATACATACATATGTATGTATGCTGAATCCATGATTGTGGCTGAAGGAAAGCTCGAGTAGCCCGCCCTCCCCTTGGGGAGGGAATGAAATACGTTGACTTTTCCTTTTTTTGGCGTGCGCCGTTATACGAACGCGATTCGAACGTCCGTCGATACGTACGTACGCACGCACGCTCCTACCGCATCTCGATTCGATAGTTCCCCTGTACGAGGATAGATAGCAGCTAGCGGCACGCACGACCGACCATGCCACCCAAGACTAGCGGTAAGGCGGCCAAGAAGGCGGGCAAGGCCCAAAAGAACATCTCCAAGTCCGACAAGAAGAAGAAGCGCAGGAGGAAGGAGAGCTACGCCATCTACATATACAAGGTGCTGAAACAGGTTCATCCCGACACCGGCATCAGCAGCAAGGCCATGAGCATCATGAACAGCTTCGTGAACGACATATTCGAGCGGATCGCCGCCGAGGCCTCCAGGCTCGCGCATTACAATAAGCGCTCCACGATCACCAGTCGGGAGATCCAGACCGCGGTCAGGCTCCTCCTACCCGGCGAACTGGCGAAGCACGCCGTCAGCGAGGGCACCAAGGCGGTCACCAAGTACACCAGCTCCAAGTAGACGCGGGCACGTGTCGAGCTCGTGGTCGAGAACGAAGAAATGCGGGAAAATAAAAAAAAAAATGCTAAACGGCGACCGTCGACGCTGGGGACTCGTGGTGTACCTTACACAAAAAAAAAAAAGGTTCTTTTCAGAACCGCAACACTATCGAAATGTTATATTAGGTAAGAGAACCCCCGCGACGAAGGCGAGGCCGACGCCGTAACGTACACGAGCGTGGCCGCTCGACATAATGATAATGCTTATTACTCTACGGGTACGTGAACCCGTTTACAGAGTAATCATTATAGAAGATACATATCGGATACAAAACGAAATGAGGGTAACAGTGTATAATAAAATAATAAACCTAATTAGTTACACGCCATCATTTACCTAATATCGAATATGATAGGCGTCGATATCTTATTAGAACTGCAATATATTTAGACCAAACAAATCTACCTCGGTAGGCAATTTATTAGATAAGGTTACCACTTTAAAGACCGGAGAGTTCGGTAAACAGTTAGCGTTTGGCCTAGGAGCCGAGAAATAACATTATATTCTGCTGCTGATTCGAGGAGTCTTATACTCCAATATTTTGCAGCATATACGGGTCCTCTACTCTCCCTAACGTTAATTCTTGCAAGTAACATAGAATCATAAATGTTTTCCTCTGTTCGATCGTAGGAATATCCTTATATTGATCATTTAGATAGCTATGCCGATGATGGAGATATATACCATTTTGACGGCGACATGATCGTGATCGCACGACACGGGTCCGCGACCCAATCATTCCCCATACCGACGAAACGAGGGGAGTGAGCGACACGGCGCTAGTAAATAATGTGGGACGGACAACGATAATAGGTATCCGCGCCTCGAGTACCCTCATCCGTATCGACGACTCGTGGCGTACCCCATACAAAGAAAACAAGGCTCTTATCGGAACCGCAACACCGTCGAGATGCCATAATAATAGGTAACCCCGTCTCGAGTACCCTCAACCAGATCGACGACTCGTGCCGTGCTTCATACAAAAAAACAAGAAGAGGTTCTTATCGCGATGACTGACTGACTGACTGACTGACCGACTGACTGACTGACTGACCGACTGACTGACTGACTGACTGACTGACTGACTGACGACTGACTGACGGACTGACTGACTGACTGACTGACCGACCGACCGACTGACCGGGGGGCGGTCGATCCATGCGGGATGGCGGCGTACCGCCGCGACGTCCCCGGATACCGCCGGGATAGAGCGATCCATCCGACCGACTGCCGACGCATCTCGTTCGGACCGGACCTGCCGCCTTAATTCCCGAGATATCGAAGATTATTGACGTAATGACGTAATAGAGGATGATCACCGAACGACTCGCGACCCGGTCTCTCGGTGCGATGATCGCTTACGGCGGACCTTTGCATGCCGAGAGGGGCAACATTAGGAGTGGCGGCAATCCGGAATGACGCATATTCCTATAGAGACATAGTACGGCCTACTCCGAGACCTAGAACATAGACGCTAAGGCTACTATAGCCGGACCATACGCAAGCGACGGCGCTTACGAATCGGAACGTGCGTCACCGGAACGACGGTCGATGGCGGACGCCTGCCGGCCGCCTTAGCTAAATTTCCGACGTTCGACGGCACGCGCGAGCGTAGAGGCGGCGGCGACGGCCGGCGACGCATCACCCACCGTAAGCGGTAAGACGCGACGCGCGATCCGAGACGAGCGACGTCGCGTCGCGTCGCCCGCGTCCTCGCCGTCGGTACGTAACACCCGCGTCACCGAGGGCGCCGACGGCGGCGGCGACGCCGTCCCTCGCGAAGCGCGGGGAGATCGCGCGCCGGCCGGTTTCGTCGGCGACGCCTTCGCGACGCGTCGCGCGAGCCGCGGCGGGAGGAGGTCAATCGGGCGCGGTCGGCGGCGTGACGGCGGGTCCGAACCCACCGAAGCGGAGTCTGCGAAGCGGCGAGTCCGTGAGCACGTCTCGTGTCCTGCACGAGGGTGTGCGTAGTAAGTAACGTCGTTGGTCTCTCGACAGCAGGGTGACCGACCGATCGCGCAACGTACACCGACCTAACGAGCAGATAGATAGGGCCGACGTCGTCGTCGTTCCGACATGGCAGACACGGCCGCAGCCAATCCGTCGGCAGACGCGTCGCCGGCGGGCGCGCCGCCGGCCGCAAAGAAGGCGTCCGCGGCACAGCAGAAGAAAGGAAAGGGTCGCGCGCGAAGCCGTCCCATCCCCGTACCGCCGACATGGTGAACGGCGCGATCAAGAGCCTGAAGGAGCGCGGGGGATCGTCGCTGCAGGCCATCAAGAAGTACGTCGTCTCCACGTACAAGATCGACGCGGAGAAGATGTCCCCGTTCATCAAGAAGTACATTAGGTCGGCGGTGGCGTCCGGCGCCCTCATCCAGACGAAGGCAAGGGCGCTTCGGGCTCGTTCAAGCTGGCCGCGAGCGGCGGCGACAAGACGTACGCCGGGCGGCGCCGCGTCGAAGGGCAAGAGATCGGCACCGAAGGCGAGCGCTGGCGGCCAAACGCGGCGGCGCCCCGACCGCCGCGAAGAGGCCGAAGAAGAAGAAGGCCGCGCCCGCCTCCTCGACGTCGGCCGCCGCCGCCGTCTCCTCCTCGCCCGAGCGAAAGGCGACGTCGCAAAAGTCTCCGGCGGCGAGGAAGCGGACCGCGCCCGAGAAACCCGCCGCCAAGCCGAAGTCGCCCTCGAAGGCGAAGAAGACGACCAAGGTGCCGACGAAGAAGCCCAAGGCGCCGAAGCCGAAGAAGGCGAAGGCGGCGCCGGCCAAGCAGGCCGCGCCCAAGAAGGCTTCCGCCTCCCCGAAGAAGAAGTAGTGCGACGACGTAAGGGACGGGACGACGTCGGCGGCATGTCGCAGAGACGGCCGACCGACCGTCCGCCACTCGAAAATGGCCCTTTTCAGGGCCACAACGCGCCATCGAGAAATATGAACTCCTCGGGCGACACGTCGAACACGTGGCGAGTACGTACGTACGTACGTACGTACGTGCGGTACGCGTGTGCGTGGCCGACGCGTCCCTAGCTCCGCCGGCATACCCGGACCGGGCTCGACTCTCCCGTGTCGGCCCACCCGCCTTATCGTACGATCGTCGATGCGGCCGGCGCCGTACGGTCGCATCGTACCGATAACGGGTGGAGCCGACGTAACGGGCCCGTCGGCACGCACGCCCGACACCGCCGTGCACGCGGAGGCGTAAAAAAAAAAAAGGGAGACTAATCGTAAATATTAATGCCCGCGACGGATCCCTCCGTTCCACAAACGGACCGTATCGCGGCGGCGGCGGCGGCGGCGGCGGCGGCCCGAATATAAGCTACGTAATCCACCCACCGCCGGCCGGCCGGCCGGCCGCCCGCCCGCCCGCCCGCCGCGCCACGGCTAACCACTTGGTGATAATGAAGAATACGCATCGACTGAGTGCGAGATGGGACGCGCACGTGTACCGTAGACGTCGCGCCCCCCGCCCCCCCGGCGACCTAGGGTAAGAGGACGTCCGCAGAACGTACCCTCGGTGGAGGTACCACACGTTCCCTCGAGATAGGAGCGAGCCCTTTATGGATCTATCGAAACGGTCGGTGGTTCTGAAAAGAACCTTTTTTTATCTCCTCTTCCTCTCCTTTTTCCTCCATCCCCCGTTACCGTCGTCTCCGGACGATCGCGCGGCAGGCGCGCTCGCCGCGTCTCGCCAACTGTATGTCCTTCGGCATGATGGTGACCCGCTTGGCGTGAATGGCGCACAGGTTGGTGTCCTCGAACAGGCCGACCAGATAGGCCTCGCTCGCCTCCTGCAGCGCCATCACGGCCGAGCTCTGGAAACGGAGGTCGGTCTTGAAGTCCTGCGCTATCTCGCGCACCAGCCTCTGGAAGGGCAGCTTGCGTATCAACAGCTCGGTGCTCTTCTGATAACGACGGATCTCGCGAAGGGCGACGGTACCCGGCCGATATCTGTGCGGCTTCTTCACCCGCCGGTGGCCGGCGCGCTCGCCGCCTTCGTGGCCAGCTGCTTGCGCGGAGCCTTTCCGCCGGTGGACTTGCGAGCGGTCTGCTTAGTTCTGGCCATACTCGTCGACTGTTAATTAATAATAATGATATTAATTAAACGGTTAATTAATCACCCTCTCTCGCTCTCTCTCACGCAACGGACGCTTAACGGGACGACGCGTGACGGTCTATGCGTTCTCGGCCGCATCCCGGGTCGCTTTTATCGCCTCCGCGAAGCGCGCGCGGCGGGGACGGCCCGCGCGCGCCCATTGGCCGACGCGCCCGGCAGCGCCACTCCCCCGTATCCGACGTCTTTATAAAGCGCGCCGAGAGTGGCGGCGGGCGGAGTCGACGACGACGTGTGTTACGAGCACGATCCGCAGCGAACGCATACCTGAAACTCGTCCTAGGGGATCTCTAGAGACGATAAGAGCAAAAGGAGAAAGGCAGACGAACAGACATCCAAGATGACCGGTCGTGGAAAAGGCGGCAAGGGACTCGGTAAAGGAGGAGCCAAACGTCATCGCAAGGTCCTGCGCGACAACATCCAGGGCATCACCAAACCCGCCATCAGACGTCTGGCCCGTCGCGGGGGCGTCAAGCGCATATCGGGACTCATCTACGAGGAGACGCGAGGGGTGCTCAAGGTCTTCCTCGAGAACGTCATTCGTGACGCCGTAACCTACACGGAACACGCCAAGCGGAAGACCGTCACCGCCATGGACGTCGTGTACGCCCTGAAACGCCAGGGACGCACCCTCTACGGCTTCGGCGGCTAAACGAACGAAATCGAGCCGCCGACGTACGAGGACGACGTACGAGGACGACGACGACGACGACGACGACGACGGCGGCGGCGGCGGCGGCGGCGAGCGCGGAGGATGCGGCGGACAGGAAAAACATAAAAAAAAAGGTTCTTTTCAGAACCACGATCGCTATCGGAGCTTGCCTAAAGGGGGAGAACCCGCAGACCATTACGCCCGAACGTGGGCGGCGTGTCGAGAACGAGCGCGGCGTGTGTTAATGGGAGCGGAGTGAATACTCGAATAATCGGCGCCGGCAGGATGACACGCGATCGATCGATCGATCGATCGATCGATCACTCGAGGGCTCGAGTACGCCGCCGGCTACTCGAGCGATATACGAGCACTCTATCGGTCGAGTGCCGTGCCACTCGAGCAATTTATACGATTATCGAAATATCCGCGTGAGCAGATCGCCCGGGTTACTCGAATAATCCGGAGCGCTCGAACGGTCGACCGCCCGAACGCAAGATATATACGATCACTCGAGTACGCCGCCGGGTCGAGCGCTCGAGTGCTCGGCCATCCGGTCCGGTTCGGCTGATGGCACGATCACTCGAGGACCCGAGTACGCCGAGTGCTCGGGCAATTTACGAGTACTCGACTACTCGAACGTTCGAGTGCTCGACTACGTCGATCGGTCGAATAGTCGACTCGGGTGACGACGTAGGACGACCGCCCATACTTAACGGCATCGCCCGAATACTCGTGCAAATTAGCGCTCGCGCGTACTACCTACCGTATCGTCGTCGTCGTCGTCGTCGCCGTCGTTACGACGCGCGCGGCTCGCCTAACGGCGTATTTGTTGTGCAACGGCGGACATATACCATGGACGACGACCTAACGTTACCCGTCGATGGCGGTTCGTTCCCTTTGACGTGTCGATACGCGCTTGGTGGCCCTGAGAAGGGCCGATTGATGATGTTCTCCCCGTGTATCCTACTCTCGATCCCGTCGGCATTAGGTAACCTCCTTCGCGGGAACGGGACGACGACGACGACGACGGCAGCCGATTAGGCCTTCTTCTCGGTCTTTTTGGGCAGGAGCACGGCCTGAATGTTGGGAAGAACGCCGCCCTGCGCGATCGTCACGCCGGACAGCAGCTTGTTCAACTCCTCGTCGTTGCGGATGGCGAGCTGCAGGTGACGCGGTATGATGCGGGTCTTCTTGTTGTCTCTGGCGGCGTTGCCGGCCAACTCGAGGACCTCGGCGGCCAGATACTCCATGACGGCGGCCAGATATACCGGAGCCCCGGCGCCGACGCGCTCCGCGTAATTACCCTTCCGTAACAGCCTGTGAATTCTGCCCACGGGAAATTGTAGCCCGGCCCTGCTGGATCTCGACTTCGCCTTTCCCTTCACCTTACCGCCCTTTCCGCGTCCGGACATGTCTCTATCTCTATACTTGGTAGGTGACGGTCGTACGTGCGATAATCGGCTAAAACTGTCGACGCCGAGTAGGGTGTGCATGCCTTATGTTGAAACGCGCCCGGCCCCGCCCGAAGGGCGTGGCCTAGGTTGACGGGCGCCGACCGCCCGAGAACATATAAGTCCTCGCGGGCGGGCGTGCGCCGTTATACGAACGCGATTCGAACGTCCGTCGATACGTACGTACGCACGCACGCTCCTACCGCATCTCGATTCGCTAGTTCCCCTGTACGAGGATAGATAGCAGCTAGCGGCACGCACGACCGACCATGCCACCCAAGACTAGCGGCGGCCAAGAAGGCGGCAAGGCCCAAAAGAACATCTCCAAGTCCGACAAGAAGAAGAAGCGCAGGAGGAAGGAGAGCTACGCCATCTACATATACAAGGTGCTGAAGCAGGTTCATCCCGACACCGGCATCAGCAGCGCCATGAGCATCATGAACAGCTTCGTGAACGACATATTCGAGCGGATCGCCGCCGAGGCCTCCAGGCTCGCGCATTACAATAAGCGCTCCACGATCACCAGTCGGGAGATCCAGACCGCGGTCAGGCTCCTACCCGGCGAACTGGCGAAGCACGCCGTCAGCGAGGGCACCAAGGCGGTCACCAACCACCAGCTCCAAGTAGACGCGGGCACGTGTCGAGCTCGTGGTCGAGAACGAAGAAATGCGGGAAAATAAAAAATGCTAAACGGCGACCGTCGACGCTGGGGACTCGTGGTGTACACAAAAAAAAAGGTTCTTTTCAGAACCGCAACACTATCGAAATGTTATATTAGGGAGAACCCCGACGAAGGCGAGGCCGACGTCGACGTACACGAGCGTGGCCGACATAATGATAATGTTTATTACTCTACGGGTACGTGAACCCGTTTACAGAGTAATCATTATAGAAGATACATATCGGATACAAAACGAAATGAGGGTAACAGTGTATAATAAAATAATAAACCTAATTAGTTACACGCCATCATTTACCTAATATCGAATATGATAGGCGTCGATATCTTATTAGAACAATATATTTAGACCAAACAAATCTACCTCGGTAGGCAATTTATTAGATAAGGTTACCACTTTAAAGACCGGAGAGTTCGGTAAACAGTTAGCGTTTGGCCTAGGAGCCGAGAAATAACATTATATTCTGCTGCTGATTCGAGGAGTCTTATACTCCAATATTTTGCAGCATATACGGGTCCTCTACTCTCCTAACGTTAATTCTTGCAAGTAACATAGAATCATAAATGTCTTCCTCTGTTCGATCGTAGGAATATCCTTATATTGATCATTTAGATAGCTATGCCGATGATGGAGATATATACCATTTTGACGGCGACATGATCGTGATCGCACGACACGGGTCCGCGACCCAATCATTCCCCATACCGACGAAACGAGGGGAGTGAGCGACACGGCGCTAGTAAAAATGTGGGACGGACAACGATAATAGGTATCCGCGCCTCGAGTACCCTCATCCGTATCGACGACTCGTGGCGTACCCATACAAAGAAAACAAGGCTCTTATCGGAACCGCAACACCGTCGAGATGCCATAATAGGTAACCCCGTCTCGAGTACCCTCAACCAGATCGACGACTCGTGCCGTGCTTCATACAAAAGAAAACAAGAAGAGGTTCTTATCGCGATCGAAACACTGACTGACTGACTGACTGACTGACTGACTGACTCGACTGACTGACCTGACTGACTGACTGACTGACTGACGACTGACTGACTGACTGACTGACTGACTGACTGACTGACTGACCGACCGACCGACTGACTCGGGGCGGTCGATCCATGGGGATGGCCGGCGGGCGCGCACCGACGCGACGTCCCCGGATACCGCCAAGCGGGACGGAGCGTCCCCGCGACCGACTGCCGACGCATCTCGTTCGGGCACCGCCTGCCGCTAGTTAATTCGTAACTTATCGAAGATTATTGACGTAATAGATTCGTAACAGAGGATGATCCATCCGTAACGAGATCTCGCCGACCCGGTCTCTCGGTGCCGATGATCGCTTACGGGCGGACCTTGCATGCCGAGAGGGCCCTTAGGATGCCAAGTCCCGAGATATACGGACAATATTCCTATATGAGACTGACAGCGCGGCCTGACTCGTGACCTAGGAACATTGACGACGTTTTTCTATGCCATATACGAAGCCGCCGACCATACGTATCGATAACGACATACGCTTAGTAGAATCTTAGACCGTGCGTCACCGAACGACGGTCGATAGGACACCGTTCGCCGGCCCGCCCTTATGCTACCTCCTCCGTACGTTCGTAACGGAAACGGGCAACATTGTAGAGGCAGTGGCGGCAATCGTGCCGGAATGACGCATAGCCTCACTCTAGACGGACATAGACGGTACGCGCTAACTTAACGAGACAAGAAAGTACCATAGCCGCCCGCTTCTACGAATCGTCTAGCTACATCCTGACCGTTCACCGAGGGCGGCGGCGGCGGGTACGCTGTCCTCTCGGAACGTCGCGTGGGAGACTCGCGCCGTGCCCGAAAGCCCCGCGGCCGACGCCCGCGACGCGTCTTTCGCGCGAGCGTCCGTCGGTTCGGGAGGCACGCGGGCCGCGGCGACGGCGGCGACGACGGCGGCCGCACGTCACCCACCGTAAGCGGAGTTTGCGAATGCTGGCGAGGTCCGAGACGCGAGCGACGTTCTCTCTATCGAGGGTCGTCGCGTCGTCGCCCCTCGGCCGTCCTCGTACCACCCCTTCCGTCGGTACAACCGCCGCGGTCCGACGTGACGGGACGCCGACGCCGAACCGCGGCCCGCGACGCGACGTCCCGACGAGGGGAAGCCGGCGCACCGGATCGCGCCACCTCTCGGTTTCGAGGGTCCGGCGGGCCGCGACGCCCCGTCGCCGGCGCGGCTGCCCCGCGGGGAGCCGACACCACGACTCAACGACCGAGAGGCGACGCGTCATCGCGGCTCCGGTGGCGGCGCGGAGGTCCGAATCGGCGGGTCTCGAACAAGAGAGCCGTTGGTAGAGAAGGCGCCGCGAACCGCAGACTATCGAGCGAAGTCTGTGAGCGGTGCGTGTGCTCCCGCGGACACCGGCACGTCTCGTGTCCTGCCCGCAAAAACGTGTAAGTAGTAGTAAGTAACGTCGTTGGTCTCTCGACAGCAGGGTGACCGACCGATCGCGCAACGTACACCGACCTAACGAGCAGATAGATAGGGCCGACGTCGTCGTCGTTCCGACATGGCAGACACGGCCGCAGCCAATCCGTCGGCAGACGCGTCGCCGGCGGGCGCCTCGCCGCCGGCCGCAAAGAAGGCGTCCGCGGCACAGCAGAAGAAAGGAAAGGGGTCGCGCGCGAAGCCGTCCCATCCCCGTACCGCCGACATGGTGAACGGCGCGATCAAGAGCCTGAAGGAGCGCGGGGGATCGTCGCTGCAGGCCATCAAGAAGTACGTCGTCTCCACGTACAAGATCGACGCGGAGAAGATGTCCCCGTTCATCAAGAAGTACATTAGGTCGGCGGTGGCGTCCGGCGCCCTCATCCAGACGAAGGGCAAGGGCGCTTCGGGCTCGTTCAAGCTGGCCGCGAGCGGCGGCGACAAGACGTACACGCCGGGCGGCGCCGCGTCGAAGGGCAAGAGATCGGCACCGAAGGCGAGCGCTCCGGCGGCCAAACGCGGCGGCGCCCCGACCGCCGCGAAGAGGCCGAAGAAGAAGCCGCGCCCGCCTCCTCGACGTCGGCCGCCGCCGCCGCCGTCTCCTCCTCGCCCGAGCGAAAGGCGACGTCGCAAAAGTCTCCGGCGGCGAGGAAGCGGACCGCGCCCGAGAAACCCGCCGCGCCGAAGTCGCCCTCGAAGGCGAAGAAGACGACCAAGGACGAAGAAGCCCAAGGCGCCGAAGCCGAAGAGAAGGCGGCGCCGGCCAAGCAGGCCGCGCCAAGAAGGCTTCCGCCTCCCGAAGAACGAGGCGACGACGTGACGGGACGACGTCGGCGGTATGTCGCAGAGACGGCCGACCGACCGTCCGCCACTCGAAAATGGCCCTTTCAGGGCCACAACGCGCCATCGAGAAATATGAACTCCTCGGGCGACACGTCGAACACGTGGCGAGTACGTACGTACGTACGTGTACGTGCGGTACGCGTGCGTGGCCGACGCGTCCCCAGCTCCGCCGGCATACCCGGACCGGGCTCGACTCTCGTCGGCCCACCCGCCTTATCGTACGATCGTCGATGCGGCCGGCGCCGTACGGTCGCATCGTACCGATAACGGGTGGAGCCGACGTAACGCCCGTCGGCACGCACGCCCGACACCGCCGTGCACGCGGAGGCGTAAAAAAAAAAAAGGGAGACTAATCGTAAATATTAATGCCCGCGACGGATCCTCCGTTCCACAAACGGACCGTATGGCGGCGGCGGCGGCGGCGGCCCGAATATAAGCTACGTAATCCACCACCGCTGGCCGGCCGGCGCCCGCCCGCCCGCCCGCCGCGCCACGGCTAACCACTTGGTGATAATGAAGAATACGCATCGACTGAGTGCGAGATGGGACGCGCACGTACCGTAGACGTCGCGCCCCCGGCCCCCCCGGCGACCTAGGGTAAGAGGACGTCCGCAGAACGTACCCTCGGTGGAGGTACCACACGTTCCCTCGAGATAGGAGCGAGCCCTTTATGGATCTATCGAAACGGTCGGTGGTTCTGAAAAGAACCTTTTTTTTATCTTCCTCCTCTTCCTCTCCTTTTTTCTCCTCCATCCCCCCGTTACCGTCGTCTCCGGACGATCGCGCGGCTTAGGCGCGCTCGCCGCGTATGCGTCTCGCCAACTGTATGTCCTTCGGCATGATGGTGACCCGCTTGGCGTGAATGGCGCACAGGTTGGTGTCCTCGAACAGGCCGACCAGATAGGCCTCGCTCGCCTCCTGCAGCGCCATCACGGCCGAGCTCTGGAAACGGAGGTCGGTCTTGAAGTCCGCTATCTCGCGCACCAGCCTCTGGAAGGGCAGCTTGCGTATCAACAGCTCGGTGCTCTTCTGATAACGACGGATCTCGCGAAGGGCGACGGTACCCGGCCGATATCTGTGCGGCTTCTTCGCCCGCCGGTGGCCGGCGCTCTTCCTCGCCGCCTTCGTGGCCAGCTGCTTGCGCGGAGCCTTTCCGCCGGTGGACTTGCGAGCGGTCTGCTTAGTTCTGGCCATACTCGTCGACTGTTAATTAATAATAATAATGATATTAATTAAACGGTTAATTAATCACCCTCTCGCCTTCTCACGCAACGGACGCTTAACGGGACGACGCGTGACGGTCTGCGTTCTCGGCCGCATCCCGGGTCGCTTTATCGCCTCCGCGAAGCGCGCGCGGCGGGGACGGCCCGCGCGCGCCCATTGGCCGACGCGCCCGGCAGCGCCACTCCCCCGTATCCGACGTCTTTATAAAGCGCGCCGAGAGTGGCGGCGGGCGGAGTCGACGACGACGTGTGTTACGAGCACGATCCGCAGCGAACGCATACCTGAATCTCGTCCTAGGGATCTCTAGAGACGATAAGAGCAAAAGGAGAAAGGCAGACGAACAGACATCCAAGATGACCGGTCGTGGAAAAGGCGGCAAGGGACTCGGTAAAGGAGGAGCCAAACGTCATCGCAAGGTCCTGCGCGACAACATCCAGGGCATCACCAAACCCGCCATCAGACGTCTGGCCCGTCGCGGGGCGTCAAGCGCATATCGGGACTCATCTACGAGGAGACGCGAGGTGCTCAAGGTCTTCCTCGAGAACGTCATTCGTGACGCCGTAACCTACACGGAACACGCCAAGCGGAAGACCGTCACCGCCATGGACGTCGTACGCCCTGAACGCCAGGGACGCACCCTCTACGGCTTCGGCGGCTAAACGAACGAAATCGAGCCGCCGACGTACGAGGACGACGTACGAGGACGACGTACGAGGACGACGACGACGACGACGGCGGCGGCGGCGGCGGCGGCGAGCGCGGAGGATGCGGCGGACAGGAAAAAACATAAAAAAAAAGGTTCTTTTCAGAACCACGATCGCTATCGGAGCTTGCCTAAAGGGGGAGAACCCGCAGACCATTACGCCCGAACGTGGGCGGCGTGTCGAGAACGAGCGCGGCGTGTGTTAATGGGAGCGGAGTGAATACTCGAATAATCGGCGCCGGCAGGATGACACGCGATCGATCGATCGATCGATCGATCGATCGATCACTCGAGGGCTCGAGTACGCCGCCGGCTACTCGAGCGATATACGAGCACTCTATCGGTCGAGTGCCGTGCCACTCGAGCAATTTATACGATTATCGAAATATCCGCGTGAGCAGATCGCCCGGGTTACTCGAATAATCCGGAGCGCTCGAACGGTCGACCGCCCGAACGCAAGATATATACGATCACTCGAGTACGCCGCCGGGTACTCGAGCGCTCGAGTGCTCGGCCATCCGGTCCGGTTCGGCTGATGGCACACGATCACCGAGGACCCGAGTACGCCGAGTGCTCGGGCAATTTACGAGTACTCGACCACTCGAACGTTCGACTACGTCGATCGGTCGAATAGTCGACTCGACGACGTAGGACGACCGCCGCCCATACTAACGGCATCGCCCGAATACCGTGCAAATTAGCGCTCGCGCGTACTACCCATCGTAACGTCGTCGTCGTCGTCGTCGTCGTCGCCGTCGTTACGACGCGCGCGGTCTCGCCTAACGGCGTATTTGTTGTGCAACGGCGGACATATACCATGGACGACGACCTAACGTTACCCGTCGATGGCGGTTCGTTCCCTGACGTGTCGATACGCGCTTGGTGGCCCTGAGAAGGGCCGATTGATGATGTTCTCCCGTGTATCCTACTCTCGATCCCGTCGGCATTAGGTAACCTCCTTCGCGGAACGGGACGACGACGACGACGGCAGCCGATTAGGCCTTCTTCTCGGTCTTTTTGGGCAGGAGCACGGCCTGAATGTTGGGAAGAACGCCGCCCTGCGCGATCGTCACGCCGGACAGCAGCTTGTTCAACTCCTCGTCGTTGCGGATGGCGAGCTGCAGGTGACGCGGTATGATGCGGGTCTTCTTGTTGTCTCGGCGTTGCCAACTCGAGGACCTCGGCGGCCAGATACTCCATGACGGCGGCCAGATATACCGGAGCCCCGGCGCCGACGCGCTCCGCGTAATTACCCTTCCGTAACAGCCTGTGAATTCTGCCCACGGGAAATTGTAGCCCGGCCCTGCTGGATCTCGACTTCGCCTTTCCCTTCACCTTACCGCCCTTTCCGCGTCCGGACATGTCTCTATCTCTATACTTGGTAGGTGACGGTCGTACGTGCGATAATCGGCTAAAACTGTCGACGCCGAGTAGGGTGTGCATGCCTTATGTTGAAACGCGCCCGGCCCCGCCCGAAGGGCGTGGCCTAGGTTGACGGGCGCCGACCGCCCGAGAACATATAAGTCCTCGCGGGCGGGCGCGCCGTTATACGAACGCGATTCGAACGTCCGTCGATACGTACGTACGCACGCACGCTCCTACCGCATCTCGATTCGCTAGTTCCCCTGTACGAGGATAGATAGCAGCTAGCGGCACGCACGACCGACCATGCCACCCAAGACTAGCGGTAAGGCGGCCAAGAAGGCGGGCAAGGCCCAAAAGAACATCTCCAAGTCCGACAAGAAGAAGAAGCGCAGGAGGAAGGAGAGCTACGCCATCTACATATACAAGGTGCTGAAACAGGTTCATCCCGACACCGGCATCAGCAGCAAGGCCATGAGCATCATGAACAGCTTCGTGAACGACATATTCGAGCGGATCGCCGCCGAGGCCTCCAGGCTCGCGCATTACAATAAGCGCTCCACGATCACCAGTCGGGAGATCCAGACCGCGGTCAGGCTCCTCCTACCCGGCGAACTGGCGAAGCACGCCGTCAGCGAGGGCACCAAGGCGGTCACCAAGTACACCAGCTCCAAGTAGACGCGGGCACGTGTCGAGCTCGTGGTCGAGAACGAAGAAATGCGGGAAAATAAAAAAAAAAATGCTAAACGGCGACCGTCGACGCTGGGGACTCGTGGTGTACCTTACACAAAAAAAAAAAGGTTCTTTTCAGAACCGCAACACTATCGAAATGTTATATTAGGTAAGAGAACCCCGCGACGAAGGCGAGGCCGACGTATCGTACACGAGCGTGGCCGCTCGACATAATGATAATGCTTATTACTCTACGGGTACGTGAACCCGTTTACAGAGTAATCATTATAGAAGATACATATCGGATACAAAACGAAATGAGGGTAACAGTGTATAATAAAATAATAAACCTAATTAGTTACACGCCATCATTTACCTAATATCGAATATGATAGGCGTCGATATCTTATTAGAACTGCAATATATTTAGACCAAACAAATCTACCTCGGTAGGCAATTTATTAGATAAGGTTACCACTTTAAAGACCGGAGAGTTCGGTAAACAGTTAGCGTTTGGCCTAGGAGCCGAGAAATAACATTATATTCTGCTGCTGATTCGAGGAGTCTTATACTCCAATATTTTGCAGCATATACGGGTCCTCTACTCTCCCTAACGTTAATTCTTGCAAGTAACATAGAATCATAAATGTTTTCCTCTGTTCGATCGTAGGAATATCCTTATATTGATCATTTAGATAGCTATGCCGATGATGGAGATATATACCATTTTGACGGCGACATGATCGTGATCGCACGACACGGGTCCGCGACCCAATCATTCCCCATACCGACGAAACGAGGGGAGTGAGCGACACGGCGCTAGTAAATAATGTGGGACGGACAACGATAATAGGTATCCGCGCCTCGAGTACCCTCATCCGTATCGACGACTCGTGGCGTACCCCATACAAAGAAAACAAGGCTCTTATCGGAACCGCAACACCGTCGAGATGCCATAATAATAGGTAACCCCGTCTCGAGTACCCTCAACCAGATCGACGACTCGTGCCGTGCTTCATACAAGAAAACAAGAAGAGGTTCTTATCGCGATCGAAACACTGACTGACTGACTGACCGACTGACTGACTGACTGACCGACTGACCGACCGACTGACTGACTGACTGACTGACTGACTGACTGACCGACCGACTGACTGACTGACCGACTGACTGACTGACCGACTGACTGGGGGCGGTCGATCCATGGGGATGGCCGGCGGGCGCGCACCGACGCGACGTCCCCGGATACCGCCAAGCGACGGAGCGTCCCCGCGACCGACTGCCGACGCATCTCGTTCGGCAGCCCGCCGCCAGTTAATTCGTAACTTATCGAAGATTATTGACGTAATAGATTCGTAAATAGAGGATGATCCATCCGTAACGAGATCTCGCCGACCCGGTCTCTCGGTGCCGATGATCGCTTACGGGCGGACCTTGCATGCCGAGAGGGGCCCCAGGATGCCAAGTCCCGAGATATACGGACAATATTCCTATATGAGACTGACAGCGCGGCCTGACTCCGTGACCTAGGAACATTGACGACGTTTTTTCTATGCCTATATACGAAGCCGCCGACCATACGTATCGATAACGACATACGCTTAGTAGAATCTTAGACCGTGCGTCACCGAACGACGGTCGATAGGACACCGTTCGCCGGCCCGCCCTTATGCTACCTCCTCCGTACGTTCGTAACGGAAACGGGCAACATTGTAGAGGCAGTGGCGGCAATCGTGCCGGAATGACGCATATAGCCTCACTCTAGACGGACATAGACGGTACGCGCTAACTTAACGAGACAAGAAAGTACCATAGCCGCCCGCTTCTACGAATCGTCTAGCTACATCCTGACCGTTCACCGAGGGCGGCCGGCGGCGGGTACGCTGTCCTCTCGGAACGTCGCGTGAAGGGGAGACTCGCGCGCCGTGCCCGAAAGCCCCCGCGGCCGACGCCTCCGCGACGCGTCTTTCGCGCGAGCGTCCGTCGGTTCGGGAAGGGGCACGCGGGCCGCGGCGACGGCGGCGGCGACGACGGCGGCACGTCACCCACCGTAAGCGGAGTTTGCGAATGCTGGCGAGGTCCGAGACGCGAGCGACGTTCTACTCCGTATCGAGGGTCGTCGCGTCGCGTCGCCCTCGGCCGTCCTCGTACCACCCCTTCCGTCGGTACCGTAACCGCCGCGGTCCGACGTGACGGGACGCCGACGCCGAACCGCGCCGCTCCGCGACGCGACGTCCCGACGAGGGGAAGCCGGCGCAATTGCGGATCGCGCCACCTCTCGGTTTCGAGGGTCCGGCGGGCCGCGACGGCGCCCCGTCGCCGGCGCGGCTCGCCCCGCGGGGAGCCGACACCCACGACTCCCCAACGACCGAGAGGCGACGTCGTCATCGCGGCTCCGGTGGCGGCGCGGAGGTCCGAATCGGCGGGTCTCGAACAAGAGAGCCGTTGGTAGAGAAGGCGCCGCGAACCGCAGACTATCGAGCGAAGTCTGTGAGCGGTGCGTGTGCTCCGCGGACACCGGCACGTCTCCCCTGCCCGCAAAACGTGTAAGTAGTAGTAAGTAACGTCGTTGGTCTCTCGACAGCAGGGTGACCGACCGATCGCGCAACGTACACCGACCTAACGAGCAGATAGATAGGGCCGACGTCGTCGTCGTTCCGACATGGCAGACACGGCCGCAGCCAATCCGTCGGCAGACGCGTCGCCGGCGGCGCCTCGCCGCCGGCCGCAAAGAAGGCGTCCGCGGCACAGCAGAAGAAAGGAAAGGGTCGCGCGCGAAGCCGTCCCATCCCCGTACCGCCGACATGGTGAACGGCGCGATCAAGAGCCTGAAGCGCGGGGATCGTCGCTGCAGGCCATCAAGAAGTACCGTCTCCACGTACAAGATCGACGCGGAGAAGATGTCCCCGTTCATCAAGAAGTACATTAGGTCGGCGGTGGCGTCCGGCGCCCTCATCCAGACGAAGGGCAAGGGCGCTTCGGGCTGTTCGCTGGCCGAGCGGCGGCGACAAGACGTACATGCCGCGGCGCCGCGTCGAAGGGCAAGAGATCGGCACCGAAGGCGAGCGCTCCGGCGGTAAACGCGGCGGCGCCCGACCGCCGCGAAGAGGCCGAAGAAGAAGGCTGCGCCCGCCTCCTCGACGTCGGCCGCCGCCGCCGTCTCCTCCTCGCCCGAGCGAAAGGCGACGTCGCAAAAGTCTCCGGCGGCGAGGAAGCGGACCGCGCCCGAGAAACCCGCCGCTGCGAAGTCGCCCTCGAAGGCGAAGAAGACGACCAAGGTGCCGACGAAGAAGCCCAAGGCGCCGAAGCCGAAGAAGGCGAAGGCGGCGCCGGCCAAGCAGGCCGCGCCCAAGAAGGCTTCCGCCTCCCCGAAGAAGAAGTAGTGCGACGACGTAAGGGACGGGACGACGTCGGCGGCATGTCGCAGAGACGGCCGACCGACCGTCCGCCACTCGAAAATGGCCCTTTTCAGGGCCACAACGCGCCATCGAGAAATATGAACTCCTCGGGCGACACGTCGAACACGTGGCGAGTACGTACGTACGTACGTACGTACGTACGTGCGGTACGCGTGTGCGTGGCCGACGCGTCCCTAGCTCCGCCGGCATACCCGGACCGGGCTCGACTCTCCGTGTCGGCCCACCCGCCTTATCGTACGATCGTCGATGCGGCCGGCGCCGTACGGTCGCATCGTACCGATAACGGGTGGAGCCGACGTAACGGGCCCGTCGGCACGCACGCCCGACACCGCCGTGCACGCGGAGGCGTAAAAAAAAAAAAAGGGAGACTAATCGTAAATATTAATGCCCGCGACGGATCCCTCCGTTCCACAAACGGACCGTATCGCGGCGGCGGCGGCGGCGGCGGCGGCGGCCCGAATATAAGCTACGTAATACCACCGCCCGCCGGCCGGCTGCCCGCCCGCCCGCCGCCCGCCGCGCCACGGCTAACCACTTGGTGATAATGAAGAATACGCATCGACTGAGTGCGAGATGGGACGCGCACGTGTACCGTAGACGTCGCGCCCCCGGCCCCCCCGGCGACCTAGGGTAAGAGGACGTCCGCAGAACGTACCCTCGGTGGAGGTACCACACGTTCCCTCGAGATAGGAGCGAGCCCTTTATGGATCTATCGAAACGGTCGGTGGTTCTGAAAAGAACCTTTTTTTTTTTTTTATCTTCCTCCTCTTCCTCTCCTTTTTTCTCCTCCATCCCCCCGTTACCGTCGTCTCCGGACGATCGCGCGGCTTAGGCGCGCTCGCCGCGTATGCGTCTCGCCAACTGTATGTCCTTCGGCATGATGGTGACCCGCTTGGCGTGAATGGCGCACAGGTTGGTGTCCTCGAACAGGCCGACCAGATAGGCCTCGCTCGCCTCCTGCAGCGCCATCACGGCCGAGCTCAAACGGAGGTCGGTCTTGAAGTCCTGCGCTATCTCGCGCACCAGCCTCTGGAAGGGCAGCTTGCGTATCAACAGCTCGGTGCTCTTCTGATAACGACGGATCTCGCGAAGGGCGACGGTACCCGGCCGATATCTGTGCGGCTTCTTCACCCCGCCGGTGGCCGGCGCGCTCTTCCTCGCCGCCTTCGTGGCCAGCTGCTTGCGCGGAGCCTTTCCGCCGGTGGACTTGCGAGCGGTCTGCTTAGTTCTGGCCATACTCTCGTCGACTGTTAATTAATAATAATAATGATATTAATTAAACGGTTAATTAATCACCCTCTCGCCTCTCTCACGCAACGGACGCTTAACGGGACGACGCGTGACGGTCTATGTTCTCGGCCGCATCCCGGGTCGCTTTTATCGCCTCCGCGAAGCGCGCGCGGCGGGGACGGCCCGCGCGCGCCCATTGGCCGACGCGCCCGGCAGCGCCACTCCCCCGTATCCGACGTCTTTATAAAGCGCGCCGAGAGTGGCGGCGGCGGAGTCGACGACGACGTGTTACGAGCACGATCCGCAGCGAACGCATACCTGAATCTCGTCCTAGGGGATCTCTAGAGACGATAAGAGCAAAAGGAGAAAGGCAGACGAACAGACATCCAAGATGACCGGTCGGGAAAAGGCGGCAAGGACTCGGTAAAGGAGGAGCCAAACGTCATCGCAAGGTCCTGCGCGACAACATCCAGGGCATCACCAAACCCGCCATCAGACGTCTGGCCCGTCGGGGGCGTCAAGCATATCGACTCATCTACGAGGAGACGCGAGGGTGCTCAAGGTCTTCCTCGAGAACGTCATTCGTGACGCCGTAACCTACACGGAACACGCCAAGCGGAAGACCGTCACCGCCATGGACGTCGTACGCCCTGAACGCCAGGGACGCACCTCTACGGCTTCGGCGGCTAAACGAACGAAATCGAGCCGCCGACGTACGAGGACGACGTACGAGGACGACGTACGAGGACGACGACGACGACGGCGACGACGGCGGCGGCGGCGGCGGCGAGCGCGGAGGATGCGCGGACAAAAAATAAAAAAAGGTTCTTTTCAGAACCACGATCGCTATCGGAGCTTGCTAAAGGGGAGAACCTGCAGACCATTACGCCCGAACGTGGGCGGCGTGTCGAGAACGAGCGCGGCGTGTGTGGGAGCGGAGTGAATACTGAATAATCGGCGCCGGCAGGATGACGCGATCGATCGATCGATCGATCGATCGATCACTGAGGGCTCGAGGCCGGCTACCGAGCGATATACGAGCATTCTATCGGTCGAGTGCCGTGCCACTCGAGCAATTTATACGATTATCGAAATATCCGCGTGAGCAGATCGCCCGGGTTACTGAATAATCCGGAGCGCCTGAACGGTCGACCGCCCGAACGCAAGATATATACGATCACCGAGTACGCCGCCGGTACTGAGCGCTCGAGTGCTCGGCCATCCGGTCCGGTTCGGCTGATGGCACACGATCACCGAGGACCCGAGTACGCCGAGTGCTCGGGCAATTTACGAGTACTCGACTACTGAACGTTCGAGTGCTCGACTACGTCGATCGGTCGAATAGTCGACTCGGGTGACGACGTAGGACGACCGCCCATACTTAACGGCATCGCCCGAATACTGTGCAAATTAGCGCTCGCGCGTACTACACCGTATCGTCGTCGTCGTCGTCGTCGTCGTCGCCGTCGTTACGACGCGCGGGCTCGCCTAACGGCGTATTTGTTGTGCAACGGCGGACATATACCATGGACGACGACCTAACGTTACCCGTCGATGGCGGTTCGTTCCTTTGACGTGTCGATACGCTTGCGGCCCTGAGAAGGGCCGATTGATGATGTTCTCCCCGTGTATCCTACTCGATCCCGTCGGCATTAGGTAACCTCCTTCGCGGAACGGGACGACGACGACGACGACGGCAGCCGATTAGGCCTTCTTCTCGGTCTTTTTGGGCAGGAGCACGGCCTGAATGTTGGGAAGAACGCCGCCCTGCGCGATCGTCACGCCGGACAGCAGCTTGTTCAACTCCTCGTCGTTGCGGATGGCGAGCTGCAGGTGACGCGGTATGATGCGGGTCTTCTTGTTGTCTCTGGCGGCGTTGCCGGCCAACTCGAGGACCTCGGCGGCCAGATACTCCATGACGGCGGCCAGATATACCGGAGCCCCGGCGCCGACGCGCTCCGCGTAATTACCCTTCCGTAACAGCCTGTGAATTCTGCCCACGGGAAATTGTAGCCCGGCCCTGCTGGATCTCGACTTCGCCTTCCTTCACCTTACCGCCCTTTCCGCGTCCGGACATGTCTATCTCTATACTTGGTAGGTGACGGTCGTACGTGCGATAATCGGCTAAAACTGTCGACGCCGAGTAGGGTGTGCATGCCTTATGTTGAAACGCGCCCGGCCCCGCCCGAAGGGCGTGGCCTAGGTTGACGGGCGCCGACCGCCCGAGAACATATAAGTCCTCGCGGGCGGGCGTGCGCCGTTATACGAACGCGATTCGAACGTCCGTCGATACGTACGTACGCACGCACGCTCCTACCGCATCTCGATTCGCTAGTTCCCCTGTACGAGGATAGATAGCAGCTAGCGGCACGCACGACCGACCATGCCACCCAAGACTAGCGGTAAGGCGGCCAAGAAGGCGGGCAAGGCCCAAAAGAACATCTCCAAGTCCGACAAGAAGAAGAAGCGCAGGAGGAAGGAGAGCTACGCCATCTACATATACAAGGTGCTGAAGCAGGTTCATCCCGACACCGGCATCAGCAGCAAGGCCATGAGCATCATGAACAGCTTCGTGAACGACATATTCGAGCGGATCGCCGCCGAGGCCTCCAGGCTCGCGCATTACAATAAGCGCCCACGATCACCAGTCGGGAGATCCAGACCGCGGTCAGGCTCCTCCTACCCGGCGAACTGGCGAAGCACGCCGTCAGCGAGGGCACCAAGGCGGTCACCAAGTACACCAGCTCCAGACGCGGGCACGTGTCGAGCTCGTGGTCGAGAACGAAGAAATGCGGAAAATAAAAAAATGCTAAACGGCGACCGTCGACGCTGGGGACTCGTGGTGTACCTTACACAAAAAAAAGGTTCTTTCAGAACCGCAACACTATCGAAATGTTATATTAGGTAAGAGAACCCCGCGACGAAGGCGAGGCCGACGCCGTATCGTACACGAGCGTGGCTGCTCGACATAATGATAATGCTTATTACCTACGGGTACGTGAACCCGTTTACAGAGTAATCATTATAGAAGATACATATCGGATACAAAACGAAATGAGGGTAACAGTGTATAATAATAAACTTAGTTACACGCCATCATTTACCTAATATCGAATATGATAGGCGTCGATATCTTATTAGAACTGCAATATATTTAGACCAAACAAATCTACCTCGGTAGGCAATTTATTAGATAAGGTTACCACTTTAAAGACCGGAGAGTTCGGTAAACAGTTAGCGTTTGGCCTAGGAGCCGAGAAATAACATTATATTCTGCTTCGAGGAGTCTTATACTCCAATATTTTGCAGCATATACGGGTCCTCTACTCTCCCGTTAATTCTTGCAAGTAACATAGAATCATAAATGTCTTCCTCTGTTCGATCGTAGGAATATCCTTATATTGATCATTTAGATAGCTATGCCGATGATGGAGATATATACCATTTTGACGGCGACATGATCGTGATCGCACGACACGGGTCCGCGACCCAATCATTCCCCATACCGACGAAACGAGGGGAGTGAGCGACACGGCGCTAGTAAATAATGGGACGGACAACGATAATAGGTATCCGCGCCTCGAGTACCCTCATCCGTATCGACGACTCGTGGCGTTCATACAAAGAAAACAAGGCTTATCGGAACCGCAACACCGTCGAGATGCCATAATAATAGGTAACCCCTGTCTCGAGTACCCTCAACCAGATCGACGACTCGTGCTTCATACAAAAAAGAAAACAAGAGGTTCTTATCGCGATCGAAACACTGACTGACTGACTGACTGACTGACTGACTGACTGACTGACTGACCGACCGACCGACCGACCGACCGACCGACCGACTGACTGACTGACTGACTGACTGACTGACTGACTGACCGACTGACTGACCGACCGACTGACTCGGGGCGGTCGATCCATGGGGATGGCCGGCGGGCGCGCACCGACGCGACGTCCCCGGATACCGCCAAGCGGGACGGGAGCGTCCCCGCGACCGACTGCCGACGCATCTCGTTCACCGCCTGCCGCTAGTTAATTCGTAACTTATCGAAGATTATTGACGTAATAGATTCGTAACAGGATGATCCATCCGTAACGAGATCTCGCCGACCCGGTCTCTCGGTGCCGATGATCGCTTACGGGCGGACCTTGCATGCCGAGAGGCCCTTAGGATGCCAAGTCCCGAGATATACGGACAATATTCCTATATGAGACTGACAGCGCGGCCTGACTCGTGACCCAGGAACATTGACGACGTTTTTTCTATGCCTATATACGAAGCCGCCGACCATACGTATCGATAACGACATACGCTTAGTAGAATCTTAGACCGTGCGTCACCGAACGACGGTCGATAGGACACCGTTCGCCGGCCCGCCCTTATGCTACCTCCTCCGTACGTTCGTAACGGAAACGGGCAACATTGTAGAGGCAGTGGCGGCAATCGTGCCGGAATGACGCATATAGCCTCACTCTAGACGGACATAGACGGTACGCGCTAACTTAACGAGACAAGAAAGTACCATAGCCGCCCGCTTCTACGAATCGTCTAGCTACATCCTGACCGTTCACCGAGGGCGGCCGGCGGCGGGTACGCTGTCCTCGGAACGTCGCGTGGGGAGACTCGCGCGGCCCGAAAGCCCTGCGGCCGACGCCTCCGCGACGCGTCTTTCGCGCGAGCGTCCGTCGGTTCGGGGAGGGGCACGCGGGCCGCGGCGACGGCGGCGGCGACGACGGCGGCCGCACGTCACCCACCGTAAGCGGAGTTTGCGAATGCTGGCGAGGTCCGAGACGCGAGCGACGTTCTTCCGTATCGAGGGTCGTCGCGTCGCGTCGCCCTCGGCCGTCCTCGTACCACCCCTTCCGTCGGTACCGTAACCGCCGCGGTCCGACGTGACGGACGCCGACGCCGAACCGCGTTGCCCGCGACGCGACGTCCTGACGAGGGGAAGCCGGCGCAATTGCGGATCGCGCCACCTCTCGGTTTCGAGGGTCCGGCGGGCCGCGACGGCGCCCGTCGCCGGCGCGCCCCGCGGGGAGCCGACACCCACGACTTCAACGACCGAGAGGCGACGTCGTCATCGCGGCCGGTGGCGGCGCGCGAGGTCCGAATCGGCGGGTCTCGAACAAGAGAGCCGTTGGTAGAGAAGGCGCCGCGAACCGCAGACTATCGAGCGAAGTCTGTGAGCGGTGCGTGTGCTCCCGCGGACACCGGCACGTCTCGTGTCCCGCCCGCAAAACGTGTAAGTAGTAAGTAACGTCGTTGGTCTCTCGACAGCAGGGTGACCGACCGATCGCGCAACGTACACCGACCTAACGAGCAGATAGATAGGCTGACGTCGTCGTCGTTCCGACATGGCAGACACGGCCGCAGCCAATCCGTCGGCAGACGCGTCGCCGGGCGCCCGCCGCCGGCCGCAAAGAAGGCGTCCGCGGCACAGCAGAAGAAAGGAAAGGGTCGCGCGCGAAGCCGTCCCATCCGTACCGCCGACATGGTGAACGGCGCGATCAAGAGCCTGAAGGAGCGCGGGGATCGTCGCTGCAGGCCATCAACGTCGTCCCACGTACAAGATCGACGCGGAGAAGATGTCCCCGTTCATCAAGAAGTACATTAGGTCGGCGGTGGCGTCCGGCGCCCTCATCCAGACGAAGGCGGCGCGCGCCTGTTCGTTGGCTGGCGAGCGGCGGCGACAAGACGTACACGCTGGGCGGCGCCGCGTCGAAGGGCAAGAGATCGGCACCGAAGGCGAGCGCCCGGCGGTAAACGCGGCGGCGCCCTGACCGCCGCGAAGAGGCCGAAGAAGAAGAAGGCTGCGCCCGCCTCCTCGACGTCGGCCGCCGCCGCTGCCGTCTCCTCCTCGCCCGAGCGAAAGGCGACGTCGCAAAGTCTCCGGCGGCGAGGAAGCGGACCGCGCCTGAGAAACCCGCCGAAGCCGAAGTCGCCCTCGAAGGCGAAGAAGACGACCAAGGTGCCGACGAAGAAGCCCAAGGCGCCGAAGCCGAAGAAGGCGAAGGCGGCGCCGGCCAAGCAGGCCGCGCCCAAGAAGGCTTCCGCCTCCCGAAGAAGAAGTAGTGCGACGACGTGGCGGACGGACGACGTCGGCGGCGTCGCAGAGACGGCCGACCGACCGTCCGCCACTGAAAATGGCCCTTTCAGGGCCACAACGCGCCATCGAGAAATATGAACCTCGGGCGACACGTCGAACACGTGGCGAGTACGTACGTACGCGTACGTACGTGCGGTACGCGTGCGTGGCCGACGCGTCCCTAGCTCCGCCGGCATACCCGACCGGGCTCGACTTCCCGTGTCGGCCCACCCGCCTTATCGTACGATCGTCGATGCGGCCGGCGCCGTACGGTCGCATCGTACCGATAACGGGTGGAGCCGACGTAACGGGCCCGTCGGCACGCACGCCCGACACCGCCGTGCACGCGGAGGCGTAAAAAAAAAAAAGGGAGACTAATCGTAAATATTAATGCCCGCGACGGATCCCTCCGTTCCACAAACGGACCGTATCGCGGCGGCGGCGACGGCGGCGGCGGCGGCCCGAATATAAGCTACGTAATCCACCCACCGCCGGCCGGCCGGCCGGCCGCCCGCCCGCCCGCCGCGCCACGGCTAACCACTTGGTGATAATGAAGAATACGCATCGACTGAGTGCGAGATGGGACGCGCACGTGTACCGTAGACGTCGCGCCCCCGGCCCCCCCGGCGACCTAGGGTAAGAGGACGTCCGCAGAACGTACCCGCGGTGGAGGTACCACACGTTCCTCGAGATAGGAGCGAGCCCTTTATGGATCTATCGAAACGGTCGGTGGTTCTGAAAAGAACCTTTTTTTTTTATCTTCCTCCTCTTCCTCTCCTTTTTTCTCCTCCATCCCCCCGTTACCGTCGTCTCCGGACGATCGCGCGGCTTAGGCGCGCTCGCCGCGTATGCGTCTCGCCAACTGTATGTCCTTCGGCATGATGGTGACCCGCTTGGCGTGAATGGCGCACAGGTTGGTGTCCTCGAACAGGCCGACCAGATAGGCCTCGCTCGCCTCCTGCAGCGCCATCACGGCCGAGCTCTGGAAACGGAGGTCGGTCTTGAAGTCCTGCGCTATCTCGCGCACCAGCCTCTGGAAGGGCAGCTTGCGTATCAACAGCTCGGTGCTCTTCTGATAACGACGGATCTCGCGAAGGGCGACGGTACCCGGCCGATATCTGTGCGGCTTCTTCACCGCCGGTGGCGGCGCTCTTCCTCGCCGCCTTCGTGGCCAGTTGCTTGCGCGGAGCCTTTCCGCCGGTGGACGGTGAGCGGTCTGCTTAGTTCTGGCCATACTCTCGTCGACTGTTAATTAATAATAATGATATTAATTAAACGGTTAATTAATCACCCTCTCGCCTCTCTCACGCAACGGACGCTTAACGGGACGACGCGTGACGGTCTATGTTCTCGGCCGCATCCCGCGCTTTTATCGCCTCCGCGAAGCGCGCGGCGGGGACGGCCCGCGCGCCCATTGGCCGACGCGCCCGGCAGCGCCACCCCGTATCCGACGTCTTTATAAAGCGCGCCGAGAGTGGCGGCGGGCGGAGTCGACGACGTGTGTTACGAGCACGATCCGCAGCGAACGCATACCTGAAACTCGTCCTAGGGGATCTCTAGAGACGATAAGAGCAAAAGGAGAAAGGCAGACGAACAGACATCCAAGATGACCGGTCGTGGAAAAGGCGGCAAGGGACTCGGTAAAGGAGGAGCCAAACGTCATCGCAAGGTCCTGCGCGACAACATCCAGGGCATCACCAAACCCGCCATCAGACGTCTGGCCCGTCGCGGGGGCGTCAAGCGCATATCGGGACTCATCTACGAGGAGACGCGAGGGGTGCTCAAGGTCTTCCTCGAGAACGTCATTCGTGACGCCGTAACCTACACGGAACACGCCAAGCGGAAGACCGTCACCGCCATGGACGTCGTGTACGCCCTGAAACGCCAGGGACGCACCCTCTACGGCTTCGGCGGCTAAACGAACGAAATCGAGCCGCCGACGTACGAGGACGACGTACGAGGACGACGTACGAGACGACGACGACGACGACGACGACGGCGGCGGCGGCGGCGGCGGCGAGCGCGGAGGATGCGGCGGACAGGAAAAAACATAAAAAAAAAGGTTCTTTTCAGAACCACGATCGCTATCGGAGCTTGCCTAAAGGGGGAGAACCCGCAGACCATTACGCCCGAACGTGGGCGGCGTGTCGAGAACGAGCGCGGCGTGTTAATGGGAGCGGAGGAATACCGAATAATCGGCGCCGGCAGGATGACGCGATCGATCGATCGATCGATCGATCGATCGATCACGAGGGCTCGAGTACGCCGCCGGCTACTCGAGCGATATACGAGCATCTATCGGTCGAGTGCCGTGCCACTGAGCAATTTATACGATTATCGAAATATCCGCGTGAGCAGATCGCCCGTTACTCGAATATCCGGAGCGCTCGAACGGTCGACCGCCCGAACGCAAGATATATACGATCACTGAGTACGCCGCCGGGTCGAGCGCTCGAGTGCTCGGCCATCCGGTCCGGTTCGGCTGATGGCACACGATCACTGAGGACCCGAGTACGCCGAGTGCTCGGGCAATATACTGACCACCGAACGTTCGAGTGCTCGACACGTCGATCGGTCGAATAGTCGACTCGGGTGACGACGTGACGACCGCCCATACTTAACGGCACGCCCGAATACCGTGCAAATTATCGCGCGTACTACCTACCGTATCGTCGTCGTCGTCGTCGTCGCGTCGTTACGACGCGCGCCGCCTAACGGCGTATTTGTTGTGCAACGGCGGACATATACCATGGACGACGACCTAACGTTACCCGTCGATGGCGGTTCGTTCCCTTTGACGTGTCGATACGCGCTTGCGGCCCTGAGAAGGGCCGATTGATGATGTTCTCCTCGTATCCTACTCGATCCCGTCGGCGGCATTAGGTAACCTCCTTCGCGGGAACGGACGACGACGACGACGACGGCAGCCGATTAGGCCTTCTTCTCGGTCTTTTGGGCAGGAGCACGGCCTGAATGTTGGGAAGAACGCCGCCCTGCGCGATCGTCACGCCGGACAGCAGCTTGTTCAACTCCTCGTCGTTGCGGATGGCGAGCTGCAGGTGACGCGGTATGATGCGATCTTCTTGTTGTCTCTGGCGGCGTTGCCGTATCGAGACCTCGGCAGATACTCCATGACGGCGCCAGATATACCGGAGCCGGCGCCGACGCGCTCCGCGACCCTTCCGCAGCCTGAATTCTGCCCACGGAAATTGTAGCCCGGCCCTGCTGGATCTCGACGCCTTTCACCGCCGCCCTTTCCGCGTCCGGACATGTCTCTATCTCTATACTTGGTAGGTGACGGTCGTACGTGCGATAATCGGCTAAAACTGTCGACGCCGATTGTGCATGCCTTATGTTGAAACCCGGCCGAAGGGCGTGGCGGCGACGGCGCCGACCGCCGAACATATAAGTCCTCGCGGGCGGGCGTGCGCCGTTATGAACGCGATTCGAACGTCCGTCGCCGTACGCACGCACGCTCCTACCATCTCGATTCGATAGTTCCCTGTGCGAGATGATGGCAGCGGCACGCGACCGACCATGCCAGCCCAGCGGTAGGCGGCCAGAAGGCGAAAGGCCAAAGACATCTCCAAGTCCGACGAAGAAGAAGCGCAGGAGGAAGGAGGCTACATCACTCAAAGGTGCTCGCATCCCGACACCGCATCAGCAGCAAGGCCATGCATCATGAACAGCTTCGTGAACGACATATTCGAGCGGATCGCCGAGGCTCAGGCTCGCGCATTACAATAGCGCTCCACGATCACCAGTCGAGATCCAGACCGCGGTCGCTCCTCTACCCGGCGAACTGGCGAAACACGCCGTCGGCAGGGCCAAGGCGGTCACCGTACCCTCAAGTAGACGCGGGCACGTTCGATGCGAGAACGAAATGCTAAACGGCGACCGTCGACGCGGACTCGTGGTGTACCCACAAAAAAAAAAAAAAAGGTTCTTTTCAGAACCGCAACACTATCGTTTAGGTAAGAACCCCACGACGAGGCGAGACCGTATCGGCGAGCGTGGCACTCGACATAATGAGCTTATTACTCTACGGGCGTGCGTTTACAGAGTAATCATTATAGAAGATACATATCGGATACAAAACGAAATGAGGTAACGTATAATAAAATAATCTTAGTTGCATCATTTACCTAATATCGAATATGATAGGCGTCGATATCTTATTAGAACTGCAATATATTTAGACCAAACAAATCTACCTCGGTAGGCAATTTATTAGATAAGGTTACCACTTTAAAGACCGGAGAGTTCGGTAAACAGTTAGCGTTTGGCCTAGGAGCCGAGAATAACATTATATTCTGCTGCTGATTCGAGGTCTTATACCAATATTTTGCAGCATATACGGGTCCTCTACTCTCCTAACGTTAATTCTTGCAAGTAACATAGAATCATAAATGTCTTCCTCTGTTCGATCGTAGGAATATCCTTATATTGATCATTTAGATAGCTATCCGATGATGGAGATATATACCATTTTGACGGCGACATGATCGTGATCGCGACACGGGTCCGCGACCCAATCATTCCCATACCGACGAAACGAGGGAGTGAGCGACACGGCGCTAGTAAATAATGTGGGACGGACAACGATAATAGGTATCCGCGCCTCGAGTACCCTCATCCGTATCGACGACTCGTGGCGTACCCCTCAAAGAACAAGGCTCTTATCGGAACCGCAACACCGTCGAGATGCCATAATAATAGGTAACCCGTCTCGAGTACCCTCAACCAGATCGACGACTCGTGCCGTGCTTCATACAAACAAGAAGAGGTTCTTATCGCGATCGAAACAGCTGACTGACTGACTGACTGACTGACTGACGACTGACTGACTGACTGACTGACTGACTGACTGACTGACGACCTGACTGACTGACTGACTGACTGGACTGACTGACCGACCGACCGACTGACTCGGGGGCGGTCGATCCATGGGGATGGCCGGCGGGCGCGCACCGACGCGACGTCCCGGATACCGCCAAGCGGGACGGGAGCGTCCCGCGACCGACTGCCGACGCATCTCGTTCGGCACGCTGCCGCTAGTTAATTCGTAACTTATCGAAGATTATTGACGTAATAGATTCGTAAATGAGGATGATCCATCCGTAACGAGATCTCGCCGACCCGGTCTCTCGGTGCCGATGATCGCTTACGGGCGGACCTTGCATGCCGAGAGGGGCCCAGGATGCCAAGTCCGAGATATACGGACAATATTCCTATATGAGACTGACAGCGCGGCCTGACTCCGTGACCTAGGAACATTGACGACGTTTTTCTATGCCTATATCGAAGCCGCCGACCATACGTATCGATAACGACATACGCTTAGTAGAATCTTAGACCGTGCGTCACCGAACGACGGTCGATAGGACACCGTTCGCCGGCCCGCCCTTATGCTACCTCCTCCGTACGTTCGTAACGGAAACGGGCAACATTGTAGAGGCAGTGGCGGCAATCGTGCCGGAATGACGCATATAGCCTCACTCTAGACGGACATAGACGGTACGCGCTAACAACGAGACGAAAGTACCATAGCCGCCCGCTTCTCGAATCGTCTAGCTACATCCTGACCGTTCACCGAGGGCGGCCGGCGGCGGACGCTGTCCTCGGAACGTCGCGTAAAGGGAGACTCCGCGCCGTGCCCGAAAGCCCCGCGGCCGACGCCTCCGCGACGCGTCTTTCGCGCGAGCGTCCGTCGGTTCGGGAGGGCGCGGCCGCGGCGACGGCGGCGCGACGACGGCGGCCGCACGTCACCCACCGTAAGCGGTTGCGAATGCTGGCGAGGTCGAGACGC